>LBNU01001112.1:46741-58126 GCA_014162995.1 Artemisia annua | reverse complement strand
TTGCCTTCCTTCCTTCCTCTTCACTCCTTCCTATAAAATCCACCCTTTCACTTTCGTCCATCCTTTCACCCCTTTCCATCTTTTCATTCCTCCATCATTTATCACTCTATTTTTCCTACTCTATATTCTCTCCCTACCCCATCCTACAATGTTCTAAGAATTAGAACTTGTATTTCTCGTCATATCGCAACATTCTATTAGTTAGATCTTGTAAGAATATCTATGCCGAACTTTAATCCTCATTATGTTCGACTATGGTATTATACAATCTCGCCTTGCAAAAGTTGCAAGAATGAGATAAATTCCGTCACACTAGTCATAACATGGTATAGCTACCAGGTGATTAGTTGCTCAACAGAGAAGTTGTAGAACTAGCCACCATGACTAGAACTCGTATCTACCATGGCTAGAACTTGTCTCTACCATGGCTACTACTTGTATTCACCATGGCTTGAACTTGTTTTCACCATGATTGGAACTTGTCTTCAAAAGCATTCTTGGACCACATTTCCTTAAATGTGGACCACTCTTCCGTTTTTCCGCCTATACTACTTAAGAACGATTTATGATGACTATTCCATTAAAATGAATTAGGACGCTCTTTCATTTTAAGAAGAAAGTTATAAATCGAATGGATCATGAATTTATAAGTTCTTGTTTACAAGAATTGGGACGCCTTTACTTGTAAGTAATGAGATATAAACAAATGAGACCAAGTACCTGGCACATGTACAAACAATTCCTATTCTATTTGTACAACTCCTTTCTTTCCTCTTATCTTTCTCAACTCATTCTTCCCCCTACTCCTACGTTCATCTAAATCTCGGGACGAGATTTCTTCTAAGGGGGTAAGACTGTAACAACCCACAAAATCTCATCACTATCATTACCAATACAAATACCTATAGTAGGTATTTCACAGGTAAATTTTTGCTTTTTATGTGCATTCATTACCTGCATGACTCACTAGACTTGCCCACGTATCCACACAAGCCAAATAACTCAACAGTCACATCCTATGAACCCCTGGTATGTCAAGCATAAGATCAAAACAACACCACAATAAGTAAATTACCAATCTAACACATTAAGCTTACCACAAAACAATAACAAACCCTAAATAAACCCTAATTAGGTCTATGTGCTTACTAAACCCTATTTGCTTAACTAAACTAGTTTGAAAGTGTCCAAGGCTTAAGTATGAGTTACCTTAGGAATATTAGGATACCTTAGGACCCTTAGGCACTAGTACAACCCATTAGAGCTTAGGTACAAGTCCCTTAGGCCTAAAACCATAACTAGGTTATAACTACCCGGAAACTAGGTCAAACCTTCCCAAATCTTTACCATAGGCTACCACCACTTATTATAATCCCCTTAGGACTTAGGATTAGCCACTAGACACTCTTAGGAACCTAACTTAGGCAAAACTCTAATCTCACTCTAGGTAAAACTAGGTTAAAACTAAACCTAAATCTTATAACTAAGCTACTATAGCACCTCAAACCTTACAACCAAGCATGCTAGCACCTCCCACTAACCAACCTAGCACCCTAGCACCTTACAAGCACCCAAGCAAGGAGGTGCATCACCTCCTTGTCACCTCCTTCCCTCGTCGGTCTCACCATCACCACATAAACCCTAAACCGCCATTGTAGACCTCCACCTCCACCCTTATAGCTCCTAATAGTCAGCATATAGCTTGACTTAGTCACTCCCTCCCCCTCGTGCCACCTAGCTCACCCTTTCTTGGTCACCAAGGCTTGCGAGCCTATAAATACCCTTGTTAGGTCACCATATTAGTAAACACAAGTATTCAAATGAAAGAAATGAGATGAGAAATAGACTTGGTTGATTAAGATCAATATGAAATATGAAAGAACAATAGTTTGCTAAAGATATGAAATTAACCAACAAAATGAAAGAGATACATAGGGTCCTATATATAGTAGGAGGATAGGGCAACACTCCCTTCCTTCCCTATGTACTATGTCGTGGGCTTTCAAGGCCCATTGGACACTTATTGGACTCTGTTGATTCCAGTTGAGCAATTGATCTAGAATTACTATCTTAGTTAAACCAAGACAATAATGTATAGAAGCTGACTTGTATGTAACCTTAATCACTATGCGGAATATAGTAATTAACTTAAGAAGAACACGAACACAAGTAATTCACACCTTAAACACTTCAATATATTTAATACGAGCACTCTGAATAATGCTAGGGTTTTACAACCTTGAAGTGTATGAATACTAGAAAAATACGTACTCTATCACATTAGCAAGCTTCTACCATATAGGAATAAACTGTTTTTAAGGATATAGTTTACCTAGACCTAGTAACCAACCTTTATTAGAAAATAGAAACCCCTAGGAATATTACACCGTTAGAATATCCCAAACCTACCCTAAGAATTTATAACCTAGACTTAAAACTTGAGGTTATTTAGCTATAACTAGAAATAAGATATTTGAGGATATTAGATTACATCTTAGGATTTGATATTTCTTAGGATACACATTAGGAATTACACTTAGAAGATAACATGGATACTACCCTAACTGGTTTCAAATACCTAGGAATAGTAATACTTATAATAATAGTGATACTCGTAGTAATAGACAACTTAAAACAAAAGAGAAAACCCGAAACCTTACCTAGGAATAGTGACACTCCTAGTAAACCCTTAGGAAAGAAACCACTTAAACCTTCTTCCACTTTAGAACCCTCTACTTCGATAGAACCAAACACATCACCCTTAGAAGTTTAGGACTAGTTAGGAAAATTAGGAAAGCCTCAGGGGAAAAAGCTAATCTTGAAGGAATCTAGTAAATCTAAAAATTCCATTAGGATACTATCTTTACAGGTATCCTATACTTTTACTCCTCCGTTTAATCTTATTCTTCCATTTTAAACCCTGTCCTTTCGTTTCCCTTCATCCTTCCATTTCAAAATTTCACTCTCCCGCCATTTTCCCACTCTCCCATTTCAAAACTTATTCTCCCGCCTTCCTACTCTACCGTTTAATCCTACTCTTCCGTTTAAACCCACTCCTCTGTTATCTCTCACTCCTTCATACCTTCCTATTTCATCCTTTGCCTTCCTTCCTTCCTCTTCACTCCTTCCTATAAAATCCACCCTTTCACTTTCGTCCATCCTTTCACCCCTTTCCATCTTTTCATTCCTCCATCATTTATCACTCTATTTTTCCTACTCTATATTCTCTCCCTACCCCATCCTACAATGTTCTAAGAATTAGAACTTGTATTTCTCGTCATATCGCAACATTCTATTAGTTAGATCTTGTAAGAATATCTATGCCGAACTTTAATCCTCATTATGTTCGACTATGGTATTATACAATCTTACCTTAGGATATCCCTAACCCTATAGTAACCCCTAGGAATATATAATTACCCCATAAAAGTATGACAAGTTGGGTACTTGTTATAACCTATTCCGAACCCTTACCCCTAGGAACTTAGGATAAACCACCCCGATGCCTTAGATTCATAGAGTCTCAAAACTGTTTTAAGCTTCCCCTTATACTTCTTCCCTTCCGAAAACCCAATCCCTACAAACACTTCCCCTATCAATGGTGAGAATTCTTATTCTACACCATAGAGATCTGAATTCTTTCTCCTCTGATCTCTAAATCCTCACTACTTCCATAGCTTCTTAAGCTATCCTTCCCCTAGTTAGAGAATCTACCCCTAACTATCCCATATGCAAATATATGGTAATCATATATGAGCATATTCCTATCCTTTCCCTATTTACTTCCTTAGATTACTATGATTCGCAAGTTAGTTTTTCCCTCCCCTCTTAGTAAAACCCGAACCATACTCTCTAGGATTCCCATGCTTTAAGTTAGAAATGACTTTAGTATATCCCCAGAAAACATAAGCTTAAGTATAGAATACCTTAGACACTAAGATAGGTTATCTAATAAACGCTTGAGGAAATAGAAAAATAAGATTAGGAAACTTTGAGGTTTTATAGATTAGAAACCAAATCCCTACCCCGATAGATAGAAAAATTAGGAATATAGAATTTAGCCTAGCATAAGAATTCATTAAGAACATTAGGACTAGAACACAGGATAGATATAAGGAATTTTAGGATTAAATAGTAAACCTTCACCTTAAGCCCTTAAACCCCTAGTTTAGGATAGACACATTAGCAAAGCTTCTACCATATAGGCACATTAGCAAGCTTCTACCATATAGGAATAAACTGTTTTTAAGGATATAGTTTACCTAGACCTAGTAACCAACCTTTATTAGAAAATAGAAACCCCGAGGAATATTACACAGTTAGAATATCACAAACCTACCCTAAGAATTTATAACCTAGACTTAAAACTTGAGGTTATTTAGCTATAACTAGAAATAAGATATTTGAGGAAATTAGATTACATCTTAGGATTTGATATTTCTTAGGATACACATTAGGAATTACACTTAGAAGATAACATGGATACTACCCTAACTGGTTTCAAATACCTAGGAATAGTAATACTTATAATAATAGTGATACTCGTAGTACTAGACAACTTAATACAAAAGTGAAAACCCGAAACCTTACCTAGGAATAGTGACACTCCTGGTAAACCCTTAGGAAAGAAACATCTTAAACCTTCTTCCACTTTAGAACCCTCTACTTTGATAGAACCAAACACATCACCCTTAGAAGTTTAGGACTAGTTAGGAAAATTAGGAAAGCCTCAGGGGAAAAAGCTAATCTTGAAGGAATCTAGTAAATCTAAAAATTCCATTAGGATACTATCTTTACAGGTATCCTATACTTTTACTCCTCCGTTTAATCTTATTCTTCCGTTTTAAACACTGTCCTTTCGTTTCCCTTCATCCTTCCATTTCAAAATTTCACTCTCCCGCCATTTTCCCACTCTCCCATTTCAAAACTTATTCTCCCGCTTTCCTACTCTACCGTTTAATCCTACTCTTCCGTTTAAACCCACTCCTCCGTTATCTCTCACTCCTTCATACCTTCCTATTTCATCCCTTGCCTTCCTTCCTTCCTGTTCACTCCTTCCTATAAAATCCACCCTTTCACTTTCATCCATCCTTTCACCCCTTTCCATCTTTTCATTCCTCCATCATTTATCACTCTATTTTTCCTACTCTATATTCTCTCCCTACCCTATCCAACAATGTTCTAAGAATTAGAACTTGTTGTCTCGTCATATCGCAACATTCNGCCATTTTCCCACTCTCCCATTTCAAAACTTATTCTCCCGCCTTCCTACTCTACCGTTTAATCCTACTCTTCCGTTTAAACCCACTCCTCCGTTATCTCTCACTCCTTCATACCTTCCTACTTCATCCCTTGCCTTCCTTCCTTCCTCTTCACTCCTTCCTATAAAATCCACCCTTTCACTTTCATCCATCCTTTCACCCCTTTCCATCTTTTCATTCCTCCATCATTTATCACTCTATTTTTCCTACTCTATATTCTCTCCCTACCCCATCCAACAATGTTCTAAGAATTAGAACTTGTTTTCTCGTCATATCGCAACATTCTATTAGTTAGATCTTGTAAGAATATCTATGCCGGACTTTAATCCTCATTATGTTCGACTATGGTATTATACAATCTCGCCTTGCAAAAGTTGCAAGAATGAGATAAATTCCGTCACACTAGTCATAACATGGTATAGCTACCAGGTGATTAGTTGCTCAACAGAGAAGTTGTAGAACTAGCCACCATGACTAGATTTCGTATCTACCATGGCTAAAACTTGTCTCTACCATGGCTACTACTTGTCTTCACCATGGCTTGAACTTGTTTTCACCTTGATTGGAACTTGTCTTCAAAAGCATTCTTGGACCACATTTCCTTAAATGTGGACCACTCTTCCGTTTTTCCGCCGATACTACTTAAGGAGGATTTATGATGACTATTCCATTAAAATGAATTAGGACGCTCTTTCATTTTAAGAAGAAAGTTATAAATCGAATGGATCATGAATTTATAAGTTTTTGTTTACAAGAATTCGGACGCCTTTACTTGTAAGTAATGAGATATAAACAAATGAGACCAAGTATCTGGTACATGTACAAACAATTCCTATTCTATTTGTACAACTCCTTTCTTTCCTCTTATCTTTCTCAACTCATTCTTCCCGCTACTCCTACGTTCATCTAAATCTCGGGACGAGATTTCTTCTAAGGGGGTAAGACTGTAACAACCCACAAAATCTCATCACTATCATTCCCAATACAAATACCTATAGTAGGTATTTCACAGGTAAATTTTTGCTTTTTATGTGCATTCATTACCTGCATGACTCACTAGACTTGCCCACGTATCCACACAAGCCAAATAACTCAACAGTCACATCCTATAAACCCCTGGTATGTCAAGCATAAGATCAAAACAACACCACAATAAGTAAATTACCAATTTAACACATTAAGCTTACCACAAAACCATAACAAACCCTAAATAAACCCTAATTAGGTCTATGTGCTTACTAAACCCTATATGCTTAACTAAACTAGTTTAAAAGTGTCCAAGGCTTAAGTATGAGTTACCTTAGGAATATTAGGATACCTTAGGACCCTTAGGCACTAGTACAACCCATTATAGCTTAGGTACAAGTCCCTTAGGCATAAAACCATAACTAGGTTATAACTTCCCAGAAACTAGGTCACACCATCCCAAATCTTTACCATAGGCTACCACCACTTAGTATAATCTCCATAGGACTTAGGATTAGCCACTAGACACTCTTAGGAACCTAACTTAGGCAATACCCTAGGCAAAACTCTAATCTCACTCTAGGTAAAACTAGGTTAAAACTAAACCTAAACCTTATAACTAAGCTACTATAGCACCTCAAACCTTACAACCAAGCATGCTAGCACCTCCCACTAACCAACCTAGCACCCTAGCACCTTACAAGCACACAAGCAAGGAGGTGCATCACCTCCTTGTCACCTCCTTCCCTCGTCGGTCTCACCATTACCACATAAACCCTAAACCGCCATTGTAGACCTCCACCTCCACCCTTATAGCTCCTAATAGTCATCATATAGCTTGACTTAGTCACTCCCTCCCCCTCGTGCCACCTAGCTCACCCTTTCTTGGTCACCAAGGCTTGCGAGCCCATAAATACCCTCGTACACCCTCCATTTCCAAATCACACCTTTCTCCCTTCTTCACCTCAAAGTTTCTGTAGTTAGTGGTAGTACTAAGTCTCTTATAGTCCTAGGAGTCGAGCTAGGTAGGCCTTGCACCCTTGTCGAGTCCCATTTCCATCGCAAAAACCCTAAACGCTAGTTAACCTCTCGTTAACCCTCCCCTGGTCATGTAAGCTTTCTTTACTAGTTCTATTAGCTTTATTTTAGTCTTAGGATAGTATTAGGATGCCTTAGATCCCATAGGAACCCTTGCCTAAGCCTTGGTCATCATTTGCTAGTTTACTTTTTAAAACCCTAAATAGAGTCGAATACATGTTTACATGCTTTAAGTCCTTTCCATAAGCCCTAAGCTAGTTCAGGTAACTTAGATAAGCTAATATTAGTTAAACATAAGCTAGGAAACCTTTTTGTTTCATAAAAATATAGTTTGCATGGAATTAGGACTAGTTTTGCAAAGTTTTCCATGTATAGGGGTGTATATGGTGATTTTTTGAAAATATTATGTCTAGGGACTATTTTTGACATTTCTTATAAGTTATAAGTATAAGGACACTTTTTGCAAAGTTATAAAACCTTAGGATAAAAAGTTAAAAAGTTATAAACTTAAAAGGACTAGTTTTGCAAAAGTTATAAAGTTAAGGGTATAAAGAGTAAATATAGAAAACTTATAAGTCCAAGGGTCATTTCTGTTATTTTCCTAAAATATATAAGTATAGGGACTAATTATGTCAAGTCTAGATAGCTATAAACCTAAGTAATATAAGTATTATAAGTATAGGGTAGATTTTGTAAATACGTTAAACTATAAGGGTATAAATTAAAAATATTAAAGTTAGAAGCATAACACAATACTTGGGAGCTTCATGTGAGGAGTACTATGTGGATATTTCGTTTTGACGAGTTTGTTGGTTTTACGATTTAAAGTGCCCTGACTCCTCAAACGATTATTGCATATACTTCTGAATTATGATGACCCGAACGGTGTTATGTTATAACTAAACCCTAATAACAACATAACTCAATAGTAAGGAGCTTCATGTGAGGAGTATTAACTTCTGAATTATGATGGCCCGAACAGTATTATGTTGATAACATAATACAATAGTAGGGAGCTTCATGTGAGGAGTCTTATACTTCTGAATTGTGATGGCCTGAACGGTGTTGTGTTATATCTAAAACTCTAAAGAACCCTAAGAATAATTACTTAAGAAACATAAACTAAACAACTAAAGCTTGACATACATCCACAACTACAACAACATCAGGATACGTGAGTAAGGCAGTCTATTCCAAGTCACTCTTTGCACTAGTAAGAATTCCCTAAGCCCAGGTAAATTTTCATAGCCTCACACCTTTTTAAAACGCTTTCTAAATGCTTTACAAATCCTATGAGTGGGATACGTGCTACTTGCTTTACTTTAAAACCGAATACAAGTCTTTTTCTTTGGTTGTTGCACGAGTAAACTAACTGCCACTACTACATAACCAAAATTCATGAATCTAATCATTTGGGATATTTTACCCACGCGAACGCGAATATAGTTGATAGATCTATTGGAGTTTGACAACTCCCGTTGGTATTAACATCTTTCTGGATGGTACCAATAAGTACTATATTTGAACCCACTGAAGGATTAACTTTGGCAAGTTATCCTTCCCATCCCCTCATGGTTGGGTCTGCAGCCCCCATGACCCGGATTGTTAACGTGTGGTTCATGAGCTTAGTGCAACATACCCCACCCTTGATAATTGTCCATGCATAACAATTATCACATACACACATACAACATTTTCCCATATGGGTGTAACAACGGATCCTAGGGAACTTGTATTCACTAACACTTAAACCTATGATTCTCACTCAACAACTAGTGTTGACTTTTTAAGCATGTATCCTAGGTATATCATTATTATGGAGACATGGCAGAAGGAGGCACTGAATTCGGAGGACTTTCAATCTTGTAATCATTCACACACTATTTCACACTTAGATTCACGGGACCTCATCTTAATAAAACTTTGATAATTTAATGAATGATAACTTATTTATAAAAACGTCTCTTTTTGAGTCATTTTCTATTACTGTAACTATGATTCCATGAAGTAATACCCCAACTCTAAATTCGCTATGAAACGTGAAAATGAGGGTGTTACAGATTGGTATCGGAGCATCAGTTGTAGAGAACAAGGTCAAAACCTAAATTACAACTACTTTTCCTAAAACCTGAGAAAGTCCTCAGTGCCCCTGCCATCCTCCGTAATCATACATGCTAAGGTTAGTATAGTAATTGCCTGCTTAACTGCTAAATGATTTACAGTATTTTTACTATTATATAGTTATGTCTACTCCCCGCTACTCTACCCCCGTCTCATCTAGTCTACATCCGGAGAATGATCTTTCCTCTCCGAATGTACTAGATTATTCCCCTAAACCATACCTTCCCGATACCTTAGGAGACTTTAGGAATAGTTTAGATACACCTTCACCCTTAGGTTTTACCCCATTCGTAGATAACCCACACTTAAAACACTTAAGAGATTTCTATGCTAAGGCATCACCTATAACTCCCCTAAACCCTGTTTTACATCCACCATTCCCCACACCTAGATTAGAACCACATGGTTTCTTTCTCTCTAGAGAACCTTGTATACCTAGGAACCCTATCCCTGCCTATACCCCTAGATATAACCTTAGGCAACCCTATAATTTAGCACCTAACCCATACTTAGTATACCCTCCCATTTCATCTTGGAAAGATGAATTTGGAGAAAACCCCACTAGGACAACTTTAGAAAGTCAGGAAAACCAATTAGAGGAAATTTTAATTAACTTAGATGAAATTTTCCTTGACCTTCTTGAGAAGATAGAAAAAGGTCATGATAATAACCTAGGTAATCAACCTGACTATAGTAGTTTAAGAAATACCCTACAAGAAACCTGTTTTAAGGTAGCTAAAATACAGAAAAACCAAATGAGACACCACCATAAAATAGCCTTTGCCCATTTTAGGATATGAACTTTAGAAAAGATGATTGATGATGATGAGGAAAATCATCAATCAAACCTAGAAAACACAAACT
Organism: Artemisia annua; assembly: GCA_014162995.1. NCBI lineage: Eukaryota > Viridiplantae > Streptophyta > Magnoliopsida > Asterales > Asteraceae > Artemisia > Artemisia annua. The sequence continues at coordinate 47,876 of LBNU01001112.1, read as the reverse complement.
CTTGGAATTAGGAAAACCTTAGAAACCCCTAATTAATATGCCTTATATAACCTTAAGAGTTATGCCTTAGAATAATTAGTGCCTATAGGATATGTAAGATAGGAAATCAATAAAATAAGTTAGGTTTTAGAAACTACCTGGTGCCCCTCAATTAGGATAATTTAGATAAACTAGATTTAGGAATGCCTCTCCTCACCTTAGGATATCCCTAACCCTATAGTAACCCTTAGGAATATAGACTTACCCCATAAAAGTATGACAAGTTGGGTACTTGTTATAACCTATTCCGAACCCTTACCCCTAGGAACTTAGGATAAACCACCCCGATGCCTTAGATTCATAGAGTCTCAAAACTGTTTTAAGCTTCCCCTTATACTTCTTCCCTTCCGAAAACTCAATCCCTCCAAACACTTACCCTATCAATGGTGAGAATTCTTATTCTACACCATAGAGATCTGAATTCTTTCTCCTCTGATCTCTAAATCCTCACTACTTCCATAGCTTCTTAAGCTATCCTTCCCCTAGTTAGAGAATCTACCCCTAACTATCCCATATGCAAATATATGGTAATCATATATGAGCATATTCCTATCCTTTCCCTCTTTACTTCCTTAGATTACTATGATTCCCAAGTTAGTTTTTCCCTCCCCTCTTAGTAAAACCCGAACCATACTCTCTAGGATTCCCATGCTTTAGGTTAGAAATGACTTTAGTATATCCCCAGAAAACATAAGCTTAAGTGTAGAATACCTTAGACACTAAGATAGGTTATCTAATAAACGCTTGAGGAAATAGAAAAATAAGATTAGGAAACTTTGAGGTTTTATAGATTAGAAACCAAATCCCTACCCCGATAGATAGAAAAATTATGAATATAGAATTTAGCCTAGCATAAGAATTCATTAAGAACATTAGGACTAGAACACAGGATAGATATAAGGAATTTTAGGATTAAATAGTAAACCTTCACCTTAAGCCCTTAAGCCCTTAAACCCCTAGTTTAGGATAGACACATTAGCAAAGCTTCTACCATATAGGCACATTAGCAAGCTTCTACCATATAGGAATAAACTGTTTTTAAGGATATAGTTTACCTAGACCTAGTAACCAACCTTTATTAGAAAATAGAAACCCC
>LBNU01001112.1:21908-46530 GCA_014162995.1 Artemisia annua | reverse complement strand
GTATTATGTTGATAACATAATACAATAGTAGGGAGCTTCATGTGAGGAGTCTTATACTTCTGAATTGTGATGGCCTGAACGGTGTTGTGTTATATCTAAAACTCTAAAGAACCCTAAGAATAATTACTTAAGAAACATAAACTAAACAACTAAAGCTTGACACACATCCACAACTACAACAACATCAGGATACGTGAGTAAGGCAGTCTATTCCAAGTCACTCTTTGCACTAGTAAGAATTCCCTAAGCCCAGGTAAATTTTCATAGCCTCACACCTTTTTAAAACGCTTTCTAAATGCTTTACAAATCCTATGAGTGGGATACGTGCTACTTGCTTTACTTTAAAGCCGAATACAAGTCTTTTTCTTTGGTTGTTGCACGAGTAAACTAACTGCCACTACTACATAACCAAAATTCATGAATCTAATCATTTGGGATATTTTACCTACGCGAACGCGAATATAGTTGATAGATCTATTGGAGTTTGACAACTCCCGTTGGTATTAACATCTTTCTGGATGGTACCAATAAGTACTATATTTGAACCCACTGAAGGATTAATTTTGGCAAGTTATCCTTCCCATCCCCTCATGGTTGGGTCTGCAGCCCCCATGACCCGGATTGTTAACGTGTGGTTCATGAGCTTAGTGCAACATACCCCACCCTTGATAATTGTGCATGCATCACAATTGTCACACACACACACATACAACATTTTCCTAGATGGGTGTAACAACGGAGCCTAGGGAACTTGAATTCACTAACACTTAAACCTATGATTCTCACTCAACACCTAGTGTTGATTTTTTAAGCATGTATCCTAGGTATATCATTATTATGGAGACATGGCAGAAGGAGGCACTGAACTCGGAGGACTATCAATCTTGTTATCATTCACACACTATTTCACACTTAGATTCACGGGACCTCATCTTAATAAAACTCTTATAATTTAATGAATGATAACTTATTTATAAAAACGTCTCTTTTCGAGTCGTTTTTTATTACTGTAACTGTGATTCCATGAAGTAATACCCCAACTCTAAATATGCTGTGAAACGTGAAAATGGGGGTGTTACATCTAGAACTTTGCAAAAAGGGTCCTTGTACTTATAACTTCTAAGAAATGTCAAAAATAGTCCCTAGACTCTATATTTTCAGGAATTTACAGTATATACCCCTATGCATGAAAACTTTTACAAAACCAGTCCTAAATTCAAGTAAACTATATTTTTATTAAACAACTAAGTTTCCTAGCTTATTTTTAGCTAATATATGTTCAAATAAGTCATCTAATTCATATTATAGCACATAATATAGCAATTGTGCATATAAACACTTAATTTTCTATTTCAAGGGTATCTAAATGAAATCTTCTAAAATTAAATGGTCAAGGCTTCCCTATGGTTTCTAATGCATGTTCTAAGTGTCCTATGTCTATTCTAAGGCTATTAGATTCAAGTATGAGGCTTACCTAGGTCGTATATGGGTTAACGAGGGTTTTAGAATTTTCTAGGGTTTCTCTCGGCTCAAACCACAACTCGACAAGGTCAAGGCTTCGCTACTCGATCTCTAGGGCTTCTAAGGGTCTTAGACTATAGAAAGGTTTAAGGTAAAGAGGAAAGGAAGGTGTGAAGAGAAATGGAGGGGAGGGAGAGGGTATTTATAGGTCGCGAAGGAGTAGCAAGCATGAAAAGGTGCTGCTAGGTGTCGAGGAAGGGGGAGGTCGAGTAAGCAAGGCTAGGGGAGGTTGTGGCAGGTCTAGAGGGTGATAAGGATCAGCTATGGTGTAGCTAGGGGGCGCCATAGGCCGGTTGTGGTGTGGTTTAGCCGAGATGTAGAAGGAGGTGACAAGGAGGTGATGCACCTCCTTTCTTGGGTGCTTAGAGGTGCTAGGGTGCTAGCTTGGTTAGGGGAAGGTGCTAGGGTGCTTGCTTGGTAGTTTAGAGGTGTTTGGTAACTAGTTTTAGGTTTTTAGGTTTAGTTTTAACCTAGTTTTACCTAGAAAGAGTTTAGGGTTTTGCCTAGGGTTTAGTGCCTAATTTGGTGTCCTAGGAGTTTTTAGCGACTAATATTAAGTCCTAGGAGGCTTGTACTAAGTGGTGGTAGCTTATGGTAAAGATTTGAGAAAGTTAAACCTAGTTTCCGGGAAGTTATGATCTAGTTAGGGTTTTGTGCTTAGGGGACTTGTACCTAAGTTCTAGGGAGTTGTAATATGTTTTAAGGAGTCTAATATACCCTAAAGTCACTAATGTAACTTATACCTAAGCCTTGAACATTTTCAAGCTAGTTCAGATAAGCAATTAGGGTTTTAAAGTTAACCGTAAACACATAGGTGCAATTAGGGTTTTCGGGTAAGTATAGTGTACTAGAGTGGTAGTTTACTTAGTGAAATTATGTTTAAGAACTAGACTTGACATACCAAGATTTTTACATCAAGTAAACATAGTAGTGGTTTGCATAGGTGGATACGTGAGCTTGTCTAGAGGTTATATAGGCAATAGTGATATAATAAGGCAAAAATTTGGCTCGGGAAATAGCTATAGGCATTTTTAACCTAGGTTGTGCTTAGTGAGGGCCTCAGTTAAGTTAGTAAGGCTTTGCTAACCTAAGGGTAAGTTAGTGGGTTGCTACAAATGACACATAAATTGAACAGGTGTATGTGGACAATCAGTAGAAGCATGCAACGCGGAGAATGGGAAAGCTGGAAAGTATTGAAATGATGATGGAAAGAGCAAGTGTTCTGGGTATGTGCAGTTTGATTGCGAAGAATTAATTTTGGATGCTTTTTGTACATTGAATGGATCTTTTCTTTGATGAAAGAAATTAATCTCATGGTTCGTGATGCCACTAATCACGTCTTAGCCAATAGCAACAATTAGCACACATTATAATTTTCCGAAATTGATCATTTTTTAATATAGTCATGTAGTGTTTAACTTAAGATGATTGTTGTTATATGTGCTAAAATAATGTAAGGTTAAAAGAATTGAAATTAAATGGTAAATACTATGATAATCTGAATGTACTTCAACAATTATGAAGACTCAGTTTGTCAAATCTAAACATGTTTGGAATGTGATAGAGGAATGGTAAGTTCGTAAATGAAAGTGGACATATCATTATAGAAATTTGATTCTAGATGAAAGTGTGTGTATCTCGATTCGTTAATTTGGCATTCCATGTTCTCAACCACGTTGTCAGTCTACATCGTTTATAATCTCCATTCAAATTTTTTCCCACAGTTTGATGTGATTACCAAAGACAAATCATAAGTCGAAAAATACCAAGAATCATTACGGACCAACCTAAACATTTGTATAAATGATGACTTGACTTTTGCTAAAACATCATGGCCATAACAAGTGTCTCAAAGAACGAATAGAAGATGGTAAGTTGCTGACCATATGATGAAACAACAAACCTATAAAGAAACTATAATTTATATGCCACGAAAATGTAATTTTTCTTTGTCTTACTACCAAGCCCATAAAATGGAACATCTATGTCGCTTAAAGACTAAAATTATCAAAATATATACATGATAAAATTATTTTTTGTAACAATTAATTTTTTTGTCACTAACAAGTTCATTTTTTATCGAAAAAGAATATGTTAAATTAGCATCTATATGTTTCACAATGTTATGACCATGACGTTAGCACTACATTATCTTTTTGATATTGTGTATTTATACGGCTGTACGTCATTTAATCACGTACACAACACATAGACGTGACAAAACGGGCCGGCCTGGCAGGCACGGGTCACGGTCTAAACGGGCTCGACCCGAACAGGCACAGGCTTAAATGGGCATGAGCTAAACGGGCTCGAACCCATTTGTAAATTATAATAACAAATTAAAAAAATTTAAAGGTAATGAAATAACGGCATTGACCAACAAAAACCGACTATCAGCAAATAATGAGTTTCAAACATGACGAAAATTAGTGCCAAAAATTACGCTATGAACACTTAGATAACTAAATAAATGATCAATGTAATAATGTTCCCTCTTCGACTTATAAAACCATTTTGAGTATTTCTGATAACAAAATCACAACTTATGAGCCTATTGACCATTAAACTGACAAAAATTAGTGCTGAGCAATACGCTACGAACAATTAGAAGAGCCCAATGTTGTCGTATGAAAAAAGCCGAGAAATATTAAAAGTGTGATTCTATATAAGGCAAAGAATATATACGTTACAACCATGAATATTAAAAGTCTATTTCAATTAAATGACCAACATCAAATGAAAATAATAAAACAAATCATTGAAAAAAAATTTGAAAAGAAAAACCAACTACACTAACTACTAAAGTATAAACTCATCAAAAAAATTATATTTACAAAAACACAAACAAAAACATTTCAATGATCAACAACCATACATACATTACGCGAAAACACTTAGTTACCAAGTTCATGCATAGCACGGGTTCTGCATGCCTCGTTTTATCTAATAGTTGTTGCTTTAACCCTTTAGAGGTACTACATACCTTTGTGGGGATGGTAGACCTATTAAGGAAGAAATTGCATGCCCAATTTTCAAGTTAATAACATAGATGGATAGTTCATCATCTACGTAGTAGAATACACTTTTATTACCTAAGTAATTGTTATATGTGGGCTTTTTCAAAGGTGTAGGAAAGTAAATAGCATAACTATTTGCTTTTACTGGTTATGAAACACTTTAAATGTCGTCAAATCCAGTGGGAGCATCGTGTTCATTACTGAATAAGGAATTATTGTAGTGTTCTATAATTCAGTGGGAGCTACAAGCTTTATCATCTTGGTGGTAACCCAAAATTATCTTTTGAATTTCCCAAGATAATTACTTTCCAATTGTAGACACTTATGTTTTATGGATAGTCATGTACGGTTTCATACTAAACAATGTAGTCCTACATCTACTAGTTATATTGACACAATCATATTGTTCACATAAACTAACGTGTGTCGTGTTGTTTATTTGCTACATAATGTTGTTCCATGCACAATTGGGAGAAATCTTTATTGTGTGCAAGAAACAACACATATGATTGATGGATTCTCTTGACCGCAAGGTAATAGACTAATGTTCTAATAGGACTTTTATACTTAAATGTAAGATTGTCTTATTCAGAACATATGTCAAGATGGTAAGATAGATACTTCAATATTAAATTATTTATGTATTCTTAGAATGACATGAATAAATTATTTATGTATTCTGACACGAATAAATGAAGTAATCTAATACTACTTCATTTTGAATATTTATGTATTCTTGGAATGTCATAAATAAATGAAGTAATAAATTAACTTGAAATTACTATTGAAACCAAATGGTGGTGTTCATGATTACTTTAGTTATACATGTTTAAGTTTTATTGTAAAGTTATAAACATGAAGTCTTTTAATTGTAACAAGACTTATATAAAGTAAGACGTTAACTTGTTATGTCTTCCTTATTAAGACATATACAAGAAGTCATTGAGTTGCTCACTGATTTATAACGTATAGTGGGATTATAACAGTTTATGTCTTATTGTTGATACATGGACATGAAGTGACTTGGTCAAAAAGTACTTATGTTATAAAGCATGCAAGTAGCTTGAAAATTCTATTTCACCATTAAGATTGACTTAGTTGGTAAATAGGTAAGCCAAAAGGAGTATAAGTTTATCGTACATATTGTCTCACAATATTAGTTCTAATGAAATACCACAAGTTTGTGGTGTGTTCAGTTAGGAGAATCAAACTCTATTGGTATCGTTTGATTAGTGATAACTATAACTTCTTTTCTTTCAAAAGTTATCAAGGTTAGAAAATTGAGTATGGATTGAATATACTCAATAAGACTCCAACCTAGAAGATTAATAAGACATTATCATATGATGGAATGTGATGAACCACATTAAGTCTTAAAATGAAGTTCTGAATTTGTTAAACTGCTTATGAGCTGGTCATTAACAAACAAGAGTCAGAAACTGTCATTGTGTTTTGTAAAGTCCCAAAAAGAGAACATTGTATTGTTGCTCTATTTGCATAGTATTTATAGATAGTCTTTTAATTACTAAAAACAAGTGGGAGTTTTGATCTTGAAAAGATAAAATTACAATATACATAATCTTCTGAAATACACTAGCAAATATCATGATGAGGCTAGACCTCAAGATGATAGAATTCTCATTCATGGATCCGCAAGGATATCTCAGACATTTGATTAATATGTTGAGGATTATATGATGATGTATTACCAAATATTGAATTGGGTAAATTACTCATACTATGAATGTTATAGATGCTGTTCATAAAGATAATCAAATTTTGAAAATTTTGGTTTATCCTAATTCTTAATAGTTAGACTAGAGAATGCATATTTATTTAAAGATAATTTAACCCTAGTGGTTTAAATCTTTGTGTAAAAATCATATGGACAACATTGTACACATATTTTAATGCATGTCTTATGACAAGATTATTAATCATACTTAAGCAATTAACTATGATTGAATACTCTTTCATAAGCACATTAAAGATACAAAGATGGTAATTGTCATAATCATTTCATGAATATGAAATTTGACAATGGATTATAAAACTCTTTCTTGTATAATTACTTAAGCGAGGACAATAAGTAATTGTTAGGTCACCATATTAGTAAACACAAGTATTCAAATGAAAGAAATGAGATGAGAAATAGACTTGGTTGATTAAGATCAATATGAAATATGAAAGAACAATAGTTTGCTTAAGATATGAAATTAACCAACAAAATGAAAGAGATACATAGGGTCCTATTTATAGGAGGAGGATAGGGCAACACTCCCTTCCTTCCCTATGTACTATGTCGTGGGCTTTCAAGGCCCATTGGACACTTATTGGACTCGTCTTATAACCGAACGAGTATTAGTCTAAAACGTAACATAAAGTGATAAAACTAGCAACCTATTACATTTATTGAAATGACCGAGACTTGACTGAATAGTTGAAAACTATGATCCTAACAGTAATTAAGAGTTTTATAAATTTATTTAATCTTTGAAACTGTACAAAATACAAGAATCCAAGTATGGATAAATGCATGCATCAAGGAGATAGACTTATGTTTAAAAGTTTTGATTTATACTTTGAATAAGATAACTCTTAAGTATTCCTGAAAGCTAGTGGGAGTATTATATTTACTTGCTTAAATCATATATGTTGTATAACATATAGGAAGTAGCATTCCATATAAGTTAAATGTTAAATCTTAACTTGGAATGAAACTTTACTTGAAATATTTAATAAGTAAAATATACAACCTTGAAATATATGTTTATTAATGTAAACATGTGCGGTAAATGAATCTAATAGAACATGATATATCATTTAGAAAGTTTAAATGGATATGTAGTACATGAGTAAAATTTAAGTTTGACACAAAGATTTTCGTGTACATCATGATGTTGTTATATCATGCTTTAATAAAAGATGATTTGACAACATTGATATCTAATTGAAAGTTATTAGATAACTTGTGTAATGAATATTCTAAAGGAATATATTTAGATATAGAATCACATCCTCAGCCTGGAATAGCTTCCAGATTCTATAGATGAACAATTTGTCAATTGTTGTGAAAATTGTAATAGCCAACAAACTTGAAAGTTTGGAAGGCATAAAAACATTACACAATAGATATTAAGTTTACGGAAATTTTAAAGAGCATATTGTTGTTTGCATACAATGATGCTAATGACATTGAGATGACACTTAATACTAGTCATGGTAGGATTTCATTCTTGTTAATAGCCATGTGTACTAGTTATGCTTAACTAAGAGCATAGTTGCATTATACATTAAAGAATAAGAATACTTTAAACTTTAAAATGTTTGAAAGTTTAATTATCATAAATTGGATGTTAAGGACGTCACACACTTTATAATGTATTATGTAGTAATTTCAAATTATTTGAATGCATATATACAAGAACTTCGCTAGTTGAATTTTTGAAATAAGTATTCTCAAAATTCCGATAGATCAAAGTTAGTTGAAATAATGCCTTGTCAACAAGTATGATTGTCATTACTTGAGGCATAATTGTCAACAAGTTTGATTGTTATTACTTGAGACAAAATTCATTAACTAGAATTTTTTCATGTATTGATCTATTTAGTATTTGGATAAGGGATGTTAAGCAATTATTATTCACAATGAATTAAAGTACTTGGTACGTTTGTTTTCTTTAATAATAGATTGTATCCTATATTTGCATGTTTAAATCCATGAATAACTTATGTTATTCTAAATAGTCCGTTGTCAATCAATGATATGGGAATATCATTGAATTAAGACAAATCTGAGTTTTGACAGAATATACTTAAGTATATTGATGCGTAGGACATGCCAAATACACATGATATTCAATAAGTTGAATAAATTTAATATAGGAGAGATCTCAACTGCATGATTGTACTTTATGGATCTTTTTCATTAAAGTAAATCATGAATATTTATCCTCATACTTGAGATACCAGATAATTGCTGTGGATGTAGCTCATTTTCTGTAAGATAGTCTAACGCTATCCGTAACTGGTGGTTATAAGGGCTATTTCAGAAGTGATTCAAAGTTCATGGGTTATGCTTGTAGTCAAGAAAGAATTTGTTCCTTCAAATTTTTTTGAAGTATAATACTGCTGGGCCCCTCGTAGGGTTGACAAGATGTTTGCATGGCCATGCCCAAAGTCTATCTAGAATATGTTCATATGTTTTGGTAATCTTGCTCAATTATAAATAACGAGAAACAGAATAGTTAATTATGGGATGAATCCATATCCATATTAACGTAGTATTAGAAACAAAAGGATAAGTATAATGATGATTCATCAAAAGGTTTTTTCCAGGAAACCACACTCAGGGTCGTTCTGGGGGCATTGGGGTGTTATGCTAGACTAACCAATGTCATTACTACATTAATGTATATCCAAGTGGGAGTGTTAGCTTTGTGGATAAAAATTAATGTAGTATGATCGGATTCGAACACGAGACTTCGGGATTGCACACATTACGTATGAGTTTTAATGTTTTAATAATTAATATAATAAGTTATGATTAATTATTAAATTCACAATAAATGACTAAAGAGCATTAGGTAATTAATGGAATTGACTAACGATCAGTAAATGTCAACGAGATACGAAGAAAATGATACCAGACAAGAGAAGGTTCTAGAAATCCTCTCTTGGGCTTGTTTATGGCCAAACAATAGAATCCCACATCGGAAACCATTGTAAACTTGATCTCAACCATAAGGGTATAAATACATCCCCGTGTATTCATCCCTTGAAACACTTGATTTCAATAGAAGGCCAAACTTCTTCTTTCTTGTTCATAGGTCTACGAGTGAAGCCCCAAGGAAAGGGATTTGCGAGTAACCTTGAACATTACAAAGTATTTGGTAAATCCATTGTGATTCAAGAACCTAGCTTTTCTCATTGAAACGTTAGTAATACGTGTGTACGAGAACGAAGAACAAACATACTTTTGTTTGTGTTTTTCCCCATTCGACTTGGTATAGGTCGAATATTACTAAACCCTAATTTAGGGTTTAATTGGTTCTTGATCGTTTGATTTCTTGTTTCACTAGAAATCATTAAGGTACGCATATTCTTTTAATTCGGTTAATAATTACAAGTATTATGATCTTTACTTCCGTTGCATGCTTTGATGTTTACTTGTTTATTTTATAAGTGTTATGATTAATAAATTCCAACAAAGTGAAAAAAAAATTTATGTACTTGGGAGTATGGGTAATGGTATAGTAGAGCTGTAGAGGTGGTAATTTTTGGCTCACTAATCATTAATTGGTCAAGTTGGATAACTTTTATGAGGTAATGTGTTTTGTTGAGTTTTTTTTTTATTTTTTTTAGATGCCTCTAGATGAGTATTTGATATAATCTACAATCTTATACTAACAATTAACCGACGGCTATAGGCGGGACTAGCGTGTCAAAAAAAATTATAGTTTTAACACCTCTTTCATTTGTTTTATTTTTCGGTCAATAAAAAATACTTTGGCGGAAATCCGATGGGTCATCCTGGCCCAAGACTCGTTTAGACCCGTGCTCTTAAATAATTCATGTAGACCCAAACTCATCTAAACTCGTGACCTAAACCGACCCGGCCCACTCATTTTACCACTTATAATAAAGAGGTAACAAAACCTATTATACAAACACCTTTACCGATAGTATATATGTTTCAATGATACATCATCTTTAGGGACACTATATGTTACAACATTGATATGTCATCTTTTGCACTATATGAAATTCCATGAGGGATTGAAAATGAGTGAAGCTTGTAAATCAAAACCAAAGGAATGTTCTCAACTAAACTATGAGGATCTTCATACGGATTAAAACAATCAGGACGAATGTGTTATAACCGCCTCAGTGAATATCTTTCAACAGAAGGGTATAAAAGTAATAAAATTAGTCCACGTGTTTTTATTAAAAGATCAATGTCGAGTTTTAAAATCATTGCTGTTTATGTTGATGATTTGATTATCATTTGAAATCCTGAAGAAACTAAGCATATTGCAAAATTGTTAAAGAACGAATTGGAAATGACAGACCTAGGTAAGACTAAATTTTGTCTCGGCTTGTAAATTGAGCATTTCAAAAATGAAGTATTCGTCCATCAATCAAACTATACTGAGACAATGTTAAAACCATTCAATGTTGATAAAGCTCATCCGCTATAGCTTACCAATGGTCGGTCATTCAATTAACCAAGAACTTGACCCTTCCGCCCCAAAGAAAATGATAGGACATTATTGGTCTTGAAATACCATATCTGAGTGCAATTTTGGCTTTAATGTACCTTGCTAGCAATAAATGTCCAAATATTGCATTTTCAATTAACTTACCAGCAAGATATAATTACGAGCATAGGAATGGGATCAAACACATATTTCGTAATCTTTATGGTACCCATGATATAGGAATATTTCACAAAAAGAATTCAAAATCAAAGTTGGTTGGATATGCGAAAGCTTGATATCTGCCCGATCCACACAAGGCATGATCACAAATAGGATATGCTTTCACTTATGGAGAAACAACAATCTCTTGGAGATAGACGAAGCAATCTTTAATCGCTATATCATCAAACATGTCAAACTTATTGCACTTTATGAAGCTAGTAGAGGGTTTGTCTGTTAAGATCGATGATTCAACTCATCCAAGAAGAATGCAGGCTCGAGTCAATCAAAGGAAATCCAACATTATTGTATGAAGACAATGCGGCATGTATAGCTCAAATCAAAGAAACGTATATAAAAGGTGACAAGACAAAACATATTTCTTCAAAAAAAAATTACATATAATCTATAAAAGGTTGGAGTTATTGATGTTTGTTATATTCGATCAAGTGTTTGAGTAACTGGTTCGGAAGATCGTTATTCGACGCTAAAAGATATACACTAAATAGAAGAGGAGAATATTGCACACTACATTCTTTTTTCCTTCATCAAGTTTTTATCCCTTTGGGTTTTTCTTGGTAAGGTTTTTAACGAGACGGATTATGGCGTATAACAAACGGTGAATATCCAAGGATGATTGTTGTAAATATATTATTATGTATATCCACCTTAGTTATAGGAGTTAGTTAGCGAGGGTTTATACTTCCTTATCCCCTATAAATAATAGACATATTGTACTTATTTGGAATCATGACTTAATAGCAATCATCTTATTTATCCTAAATCTCTCATTCTCTACATTCATAACAATAACCATTCTCATTTGTTTCATAACAGTAATCAATCTCATTTAATTCATAACTTATCACAAAACTTAGCCTTAACATTTCATAATAATAATCAATCTCATTTATTGCATAACTTATCACAAAACCTAGCCTCATCTCTTGAATTTTGGCCCAACTACAACAAGAAGAAAAACACATACTCCCTCCGTCCTACATTAAGTGTCCGCTATGATTTTTTTAAGGTTTTTTTTTTCTTTAACGTTGACTTTAAATATTTTTGTTCGTGTTATATATTAATTGATGCAAGATATACGAATGGATTAAATTTTTAAATGTTTTTTCATTTGTATAATTTTCATTAAGTATTATATAACACAAATAAATATATTTAAGGTCAAAGTTGGTGAAAAAAGACTTATAAAAGTCATAGTGGACACTTAATATGGGATGGAGGTAGTAGTTTTTTTGCTTCATGGTTTGTTCATTATTCTTCTTATTGGCTATTGGTATGAGAACTAGCAATCGATTAGTGTCAGGGATTGCTTGGTGTAGACTTTTCTTAGAGAAAATCTCATTTGGCTGTTATGTTTGTCCGATAAACTTGTGCAACACCATGAATTGTATTAATTAAAAGCTTGAGCAAATGAAAATAGCTTGTGTTTATTATAGATATGTACATGGTTAAACGATCTTGACCATGATCAACTAATAATACTCATTTGTACATTACGACTGTAATAGTCTCATACTAAAGGTTGAAGGTGAAGGCTTTTATGAGAGATAGTTGCGGAATACAATCTCCAGTAATGACAAATGCTTCTCTTCAAATTATGAAGAGGGAGATTCCACTTAGAAGAAGAAGTGTGTTCTAGAGGTGGAATCGTTACCTATCACTACTACTAACCTCCCATTTTATAGACAAAGGGAGATACACTGTTAGTAGTTACAAGAATAGTAATAACTAAACTAGAAGCAAACTAGAAGTTAAGATACATGTGCACTTGTGTGGCTAGGGTTGCTTTACTGTGCTGACATCTCTGGTACATGCAAGTTGCTTTCCCTGTTCTCGATGAATCCTTATCTTCCCAAGGGTTTTCCCGCTTTGCTTTAGCTCAAATTACTCCCGCCTAAGCATGGCTGAGTACTTCAGTCAGCTCCAAGGATACACTTTACAAGTATGTTGAATGAATACTCTGAGTGTATTTGATAAGTGCAATTGGTTCATCTACATGGCTTAAGATGATAAGTCATTATCATAGACCTAAGGGCATTTGTCAGTCCTTAAGGTCTCAAGGGTTTTTGTCACTTCTCTGCCCTTTGTTTTAGCTGACTCCGTTATCATGTTACAAATTTTTCAATCAGTTTTAGACTTTGACTGCAAAGTACTACTGTTGTAGCTGAGAAGGTACAAGGCATATCTGATTTGTTTATCATCAGATATGTGAACACTCAGGGATTCTCTTTAGACCGCTGTTATTCCATTCAGTGGTCTTTTACTCTGACTTCTCTGAGGTTCACTCAAGGTGTTTCACCTATGAGTCTTTTGGATAGCTGATGATGTTCAGCTGTGCTGATCATTCAGTCAAGGGTAAACTTTGCTCTTTTATTTACATTGTTGACTATGTCAGAGAAAGAGTTAGGATCTCTCACGTGATCAACTATCCTGAACTTAGGCTGATTTAATGTTTCAAATACTTGTGAGGGATAATTTGGTCACATTTGACTCAACATGTTACCTTATCCAAATCTATGGAAGGTTTTGTTGGTTGATTGGACAAGTTTTACATATCGGATTCATTGGTAATAAAACCATGCATATTGTTGTTGGCTTAATAATCATTTTAGGTTTAGTACTCGTCAACCGATTCCATTACACTACAAGAGGTAAACATCTTTATTAAATATGTTTAATTTTGTACTTTTTAGTTTTCATTGGTCCTCATGTTAATAAGGATCCTCTTTGGATATCGATTTGTTAAATTTATAATTTTTATTATATGCTTCTGTTACGTGCATTGCTCTTGTTTGATTAAAACTGTTTTAATCTATATCGGATTCCCAACAGTCGTGACAAAAAATTGGGCATTTCAATTTGCCGATATAGGTTTATGGCTACATTAATCGAAGACACGTATGCAAGTAAATACTTACATCAGGAAATTTAAAAACCATTTGACCATAAAAGTATTGCAATAGTAATATAACTTCTTTTACAATTATACATTTTTGTTCAAAACCTACATGTATATTATAAACGGCTTAGTTCGAGTAACCACGATTATCTTAACATTAAAAAAACGAACCTTGATAAGCCAATTTTTTCATTTTCGAGGTTGTATTCCTTCAGTTATCGATTTTCTTCAATTACAGATTGGATGAGTCGGTTTGTTAGTTTCTCGAATTTTTTTGAACACCCTAGAGTGAACGCCAAGTCCACACACTTATAAACAACAAATTGATATAAACATTCAATATCTAAAGAAACCAAACGACAATATAGCACTACAAGAAACATCAAATATCCACACTTAAACTTTGTGTAGTCATTAGCAATCGAAACTCCTCATTCACTATCATCACGTCGTATTTACTTTTCCATCTCGCTCACTCATCTCTCACATGTCTAGAACATCACTAACATTTACTTATACCTAATTTATGTTTAAATACACTAAAGAGTGTAAATATATTAAACTCCTCACTCATGAGCGCACATACACTACACTCACAAACATACTATTTTATTTTGGATTCAACCACCATCGTTGTGCTAAAATCATCACTTTCCATCACGTGCGAAAAAGGTTGTGTTGTGAAAGGGTGGGGGTAACACATGTAAAGCTTGTCAGTAATTTAGTGCAATTGAGGGATTGGACATACTTGGAAATGAGATTAGAGGTACAGAGTGTAATCCTGTTAAGTCGTTGAACCTCCATAGCACAATAGTGGTTTTAAAGAAATAAGCTACTTGATGAACTCATTAGATACTTCTTCTCTTCATTGAGTAAAATTTGAGCAAGCACATCTGGGAGTAATCTCATCAGAATGTTAAACCCTTCGGTGAGTAAACGCTCATCAGCTAGTATACTCATCAGCAAGTACACTCATCAGCATGCGTATTCTATCAGCAAGCAAACTCCTCAGTGAGTGAGTTTATGATGAATGTTTGACCTGATGATTTGTAACTTTGTTGTAGTTTTTTCTTTTGTTACTTGCAACTGTTTTGACTTATTTAATGAGCAGTTTAAACTTAGTTTAATGACCCATAATGAATTGGTTTTCTAACCACTTTTACTATTATAGATGAACATTATGAGGAGGTTGATCGGTCGACTAATTTTCATAATTCGATTGATTTTAATACTCTCTATATAAGAGAAATTATACGCATGAGATGAAGACATACAAAAAACTGAAACACTTAATAGCAAAAAAGGTTCTTGTGTTTGTACTTAAACTAAGAATGCAACTCTGTGAAATATCAAAAGATTTATTGCGTAACCCAGGAAAATAGGGTCGAATACTTTCTTTCGAAAAGTAATAGCACGATCAATTGAGATATCTAGTTTTGATTATCTTACCCTGTTACACACACTTAGATCTCAACCGGACCTTACATTACGCGAAGTCCTATGGATTTCAAAAATTTTTACCCTTGTGAAAATTGGTTTGCCTGCCTAGTGATGATTGATAACGTATCAATTTAATGGCCAAAGCCCATTAATCATACGCCAAAGTCAAGCCTATCATCAATACTTCACAAATGCTCGTTATCAACATTTGATAAGCCTAGCTACACTCCTAAGTCATCCGTGGTCTGAGAAAACATCTCAGGCATGCAACAGACACGCATGAGACAATTGTCTCCTAACTGTCACTAACGGTTTAGATGTACTATCTCACATATGACCTGTCTATAGTTGTTGATCATCCACATGAGGTTTATCCTTAAACCCTAAATGCCTCTCTATAAATAGAAGGCATCTCACCCACAAAAGAGGATCCAACTCTCTTACATTCTCTCACATTGTTCAGATAGTTAAACATACACACAATGGTTTGTTTAAGTGTTACCAAAGCTCGTGATTCTTGATCACACCTTTGGGTCCTTACTGTTTAGCACGTGAAACTGAACAACACAACCGTCTCAACCCAATCCTAATCTTGTTTTACATCACATACGTAAACAATGATACCTAATAATAAGGGTAAGAGTATAACAATAACACGAGATAAAATTAGGGAAAATAATGAAGAGTAGGATAATAGGAGTAATGATATAGCTTTCTAATACATCCTCCTAGTTATCCTCCTAACAATAAGATCATTACATGTGGCAAAATCAAGAGTTGAAATGAGGAGAAAGAATTAATGGATTATAAATGGCAAAATTTTGTGAATAGAAGATAAATTAAGAAATTTAGTAGGAATCTTCCCTTAAGAGAGCAAGGCAGTTGTATCATATAATTTTTCTAGGCACCGTTACGTCAACATCTATCCCTATAACACTCTTATAATATAAAGACTATCTCCAATAAAATTTCTATAACACACTACAAAAAATACTCCACTTACTTACATAAAAAATAAATAAATAAATAACTCTCGCCAATACCATGGCTAAAACACTACAACACCAAAACCACGGTGTAGTTTAACATGTTATAGCGGCGCCATTTGGGCACAAAAAGGCCCTATAACATGCGATTGAGACACTGCACCGAGCACTCTAATATCAATTATCAAACAAAATACTATTCATTCATGTTCACTTTATAATTTTCATTTCTAACCTTTTACTTTTACATGGTTTTACTTTTAACTTTTTTTATAGAGTCAAAGTTCGCCTCACAATATATATTATCGAACATTTATATAAGCATGTCGCAATGCGAAAGCAATTTGTATATATCATTACATGGATAATATATACTAGACATGTCCATCAATGAATAGTGTAAATCTATTTTTAAGCATCTCAATGGGTATGCATTAAGAAAACATTAATTATTAAATATAACATTTACCAGGATCTCTTAAGCCCCAATTCTGTAGCAACTTACTGTAGCCACACACAAAAAAATTATAAAATATTTTTGCTACAGTGCAATGTGAGGGGTTGAACAGAGAAATCTACAGTACCGGGATTAAAAAAATACGCCCTCCCCTCATATCTCACCCACAAATTCCAGAACCCTCCTCATTCATCTTCTCCTACATGAAACCTACCAAGTTTCAAGGTCCCTAATTCATCTTCTTCATTTCATCAAACCCACCAACCTAACACAACAAAAAAAATATCAAAACATCCCAACACAACTAAACCTAATTCCAGAAACATCTATTTCATTCATATGAAAAACAATTTTAGGAGGGTGTGGGCATTTGAGGATCTCAAAATACATATACAGATTTAGATCGGGTTTAGTTATCCAGTACCACCAATTAATCAGCGGAAAAAACCGGTTTGCCTAACACAAGGTTACAAATTAAAAATTATCTATTTTGATTGTTCTTATATTTTTAAGGTTTTTTTTCCCCGATATTGTTTTTTAATTATGGGTTTCGGGTTAAGAGCACAGAAGCGAGTAAGAGGTTTATAATGGTGTGTTTGGATGTGTATGTTTAGATAAAATTTGATTTTGATTATAGCTGAGAGAAAATTTTGGGTGGGTTTGTGTTTATTTTTGTGGGTTTTTGGAATTAGGGGTTATTGGTTTGGTAAAATTAGTGACAAAAGAAAATCGGTTGTTAAGATTTAGATACAACAGTCAATATTAGTTTTTATGATTTGGATGTCAGTGGCAATAGTATGGAATCAAGACATCTTTGATATGTATCTCATTAGTAAGGGGTTGTTTGGGTAAGCTTACCTTAAGCGTTTAATAGCTTATTTTAGTTTCAAAAAGAAATTAAGCTCTTTGAAGGTGTTTGGTAAAGCTTATGTCAAAACTATTATCATTTTTGTCAAGGAAATATGATAATAAGGAGAATCCATTGTGCCGTATGTGTAGTCATTACTCATTAGTAATGACCATACATATGGTATTAACTTGGCAAAATGAAAGAATACTCTTAAACCATGTTTTTTTTGCTCATTGGCTTAAGGTGTGATTGGATTAGCTTATTTTGTTACATTATGAGCTAACGCTGAGGTTGTTTGCATTGTGGCAGGGAGATATATATATTGGCGTTGCAAATGATTACAGTTGCAGCCATGGCGGGGCAAATGATTAGATTTTTTGTCGTTAAATATGTATTTTGTGACTATTATGATACCCCACAAGTTATGAAATTAGTTGGCATGTGGTCATTTAATCATAGTAGCAGCCAGTAGCGTACACCCTTATAGTAAGAATATTTCCTTATTCTCTATTATAGTTTGGGAGTTTATTATTTGTGCCTGGAATTTTTATATTTTTTCCCCCCGAAAAGCATTGCGTGTAGGTGCAGAGCAGGCTGCGGCAGGCTGTTCTCTCACAGTTCTCTTTCAAGGCCTAATACAAACATTGAGTATATGACACTGACCGTTATTGAAGTTCAAAGTGAGTGTTATTTTAGACGTGTTCAATCACTTTTGGTCTACAAAAGATATTTAATGTGTTGTCGTTATACTTAGTTTTGTAGAGTAACAACGTGTACAGTGCAATTTCATATTGAGTTAATTCATTGTTTGGCCCTTTCAGTTTTGAAGGATCTAAATCATGCTGATTCACAGGAATGAGCTAAAATTTAAGGTAAATCTGCAACAACAGGGACTGCAGACCATGCACAAGATCACTTGGGAGATGTGGTGTAGAGTTACATGAATTTAGGGCAGCTGTAACCCAAGGTAGCGGTTTTGGAGCAGCTTCGGTCTAATGTGGAGTGTTTAGGTAAGCTTATATAAGTAGCTTATACTTTTAATTTTATAAGCAGCTTAATAGCTTATGCGTTATCAAAACAAAATAAAGAAGCCTGTGATTTGGGGGTTCTTTTGAGAACTAAGATCTTATTGGTTTTTGAGAATTAAACAGATAAAAGTTATGGATTTTGAAATTAGCGTTTTATTGTCATTTGGGGATTTTGTTGTTTTGGGGTTAACGATTGAATTTTTAAATCAGGGTTTTCTGATTTTGGGTTCTTCCTTTTGGTTCTAGATTGGTTCTCAGTTGGGTTCATCCTATCCGGGGGCGGATGAATTGGTTAGCGGTGATAAGCGAGGAGGCGTTGATGTTGAAGGAGGGGAGATGTTGATTGGTAAGTAACATTAATTTTACATTTTTTACGGGTCAAAAAGTTATATCTGCCGCGAAGATTTCTGTGAATAAGTTGTCTATAGCGACTTTTTTTAGTATGATTAGTTCGGTGTGGTCAAAATTTTGCAGATATAATACCTTATTTACAAAGCATGTTGAAATTCTTCTTAGCAGATAGGTTTGGAAAGCCCTCTATACGCACACGATGCTTCTTCCCAAGTTTCTCACAGGTATGACATCTGATTTTCGTCAATGGTCTTTTTTTATTTTGTACTATAAATTACAAAAGGAAACGTGTTGAATCTATGATCGGTTTACAGAGTGCATATCTAATAAGAGCAGCCGGGATAGATTTTGATGTTTATATATGTTGATTGACAGCATTTGTGTATAGATTTTTACATTTATATATGTTGATTGAGAGAATTGGTGTATAATAAAATACTTAGATAGTTATAGCAGCCCATAGGCTGTTACTGTTTTTAAATTTTTTATGCTTGTATTCAGGTAAGTTATTTTTTTCAACTTCTGCTTATTAATAAACATTATAAGCTACTTAAACTAAGCATTGCAGAATATTGAGTTTGGACTTGACTAAGCTTAGAGAGTGTTTGTATGCCGTATTTTTAAATTTTTTATGCTTGTATTCAGGTAAGTTATTTTTTCAACTTCTGCTTATTAATAAACACTTATAAGCTACTTAAACTAAGCATTGCAGATTGAGTTTGGACTTGACTAAGCTTAGAGAGTGTTTGTATGCCGTATTTTTAAATTTTTGAAACTTGATATAGCAACAATATATATATATACATATATATAAATATACTAGCTATATATATACTATATAATATAATATATATATATAACTATATATAATATATACATACGTAGTATATATATATATATTTATATATACTATTATATAATATATATTAGGTAATATATATATAGTATATATATATAAGTATATCTCCGAGGATAGCACGGGTAAATATGTATCCCCGGGTCGTTTTCCCAACGAAGGCTGAATGAAGTTCGTGATCGTGAATCGTGAAGTGAATGTGAGGGGTTTATGGGGAACCCTAAGCTACAATTATACTACGAGAAATAAATTGCACAAATAAGAAAGCACGTAAGCCTAACACGTAATTAAAACCTAAAAACGTAACTAAAACGTAAAATAAACGTAAACGCGCAAAATGAAAAGTGGATTTAAGGTATTACTACTCCTACGGGTGTGAAAATGATTTTCCTACGTTCTAAAAGACAAAAGAAAATTTTAGAAAATGAAAAACATTTTTTTTGACTTTTTATTTAATTATTATTAATTAAAAACTATTTTTAAATATTAAAATATATTAAAAATGCAAATAATTAAGAAAATGAAAAATTAATTTTGAAAAATCTAAAATATTATAAAACTAATTTTAAAACTGAAAAATATCTTTTTGGAGTTTTTATTAATTTATATTAATTAAAAAGGATTTAAAAGTACTTTAAAACTATTTTTAATTGTTATAAATATTAAATGAACTTGGAAAATTATGAAATTTTTCATAGAATTCCAAAATATTATTCTGAACCTAGGAAAAATAAAATTACCTAAAAGCTAGACCCTATTAAGCAGTTTGGGCAAATAAGCAGTTTGGATAAGTGCTTATTTATAAGCAAATAAGCACTAGAATGCACCAAAAGCTCAGGTATAGTGTAATAGACCTAAACAAACCCAATTAAACTCAAAAAACTAAAATAAGCCTAGGCCGTAAGCTAGATAATCAATGAGCAAATTGGACAGAAACTAGCCTAAACCTCCTACTTCTAGCTTATAAATAAGCACTCTAATAAGCAAATTTTTGGGAGATTAAGGGGGCAAAAGCTAGATCACCCAGGAGACAACACAAAAATGCAAAAATCCCTAATTTTTAAGCTCAATTGAACACCTAAATAGGTCCAAGATCAGATGTGCGTAGGCTGTTTTTTATGAAGAACCATGAGATCATTCAACTTGCACAGCTGATTTTACCCACTAATTGCCTATGCAAATGTCTAATCTTGATGTATGATTGAGTTTACTATGAAAACTAATCCCAAGAACAATTTCAAGCACTAAGGAAGGTTTTTGATACCCTAAATAAGTCCTAGATCAGCTGGTTCAAAGTAGTTTTTACCCCTAGTTTGACTTTTTGATTTTTATAGAAGTTGACTAAAGTGAGGTTTAAATGATCCTAGATGATTGTACATGCAATATTAAGCTGAAATGAAACTAATCTAAGATATATTAACTAATTATATACCTATGATTATGATTATGTAACCTTAAATCTAACTGTTATATGCAACAACTGAGATTTACTTTGATTTTGACTTTTTAATGAATTACTACTGGTTTTTATGACTTGAATATGCTTTAAGAACCTAATGAAGACTATCTGAGCTATAGTTAACACCTGCAAACATCTCAAACACAGGATCAAAGCTTAACCCAAACACCCCTTTAAGAACTGTTTTCACAAACTTTTAGAGAATTAAGCTACAATACACCAAACCAATGATCAAGCAAACTATATTAACTATAATAAGAGCTAAATGAACAATAAAAACCAGCAATGCACAAGAAGAACACACAGATGCAGATTTAGTAATACGAGACAGATTCAAAATAAAAACTAGACTAATGCATGTAAAAGCAAAAAATAAGCACAGATTGAACTATAACTAACTAAAATAAACTACATTAAGCAGAATTAAACTAATAAAACAGTAACTAAAGCTATTAATAAAAGAAGTGCAGAATTGTAAAAGGAAACTTACTTGATTTATTGATATAATGGAACTAGAACTCTGAAAGCTGAAATAAACTCAGAAAAAGCTATGGAAAAGCTTTTATGAGCTTAAGAGATTGGCTATACGAGCTTATGGAAGCTTATACCACAAATTAACTACTTTTTTTTATGTAAAACAATATAGAAGCAGGTTTTATCTAATCTTAAACTTAGAACTTATCTAAATTAGGTTAATTAACAAGAAAGTAAGAGCTTTTGAGAGAAACTTAGCTTAAAAAGGAAATTTGCAACAAACTGATTAATAACAAAGTAAAACTTTTTATTAAGAAATAAGAGCAGATTACATCATAAAGAGAATAACATTACATTGACCATTAACTAATGACAGTAACTTAACCTAATTTACAACTAATTTACTACCTAGATACTACACCTAAAACTACACTGATACACCATGAACAGGGAGTGGTATTTATTGCCTTTGAGAGGCGGTGGATTCATCACAGAAGGTCCCAGAAGCATCATCTTATCTGTTAGATCAAATCCCACCTAGAAATTTCTGGATTTCTTCATTCTCATCCCTTCAATCCCTTTCCAGTGCCTTCTAACCAATGAAAAGCTTCAATTTTTCCACGTGGAAATGATGTGACGTGGTCTCCTGCCATGTTGGCAGAATCTTCTGGGTGGTACGAGGTTAAATTTGGAGTGAAAATGGTGGGGTAATTTTGGGGAAGATGGAGGTACAGTAAATGGCGGGGTTGGGTTTTTATTGTTTATGTTATTTTGACTGTAGGTTGGGTTGTGTTAAGGTGTGGGCTTGTGTTAAGTTTAGGAGGAGTGGGCCTGTGGTGGTAAGAAGGGTTGGGTTAGTGGGTTAAGATTTGTGTTGGGTTTAGGGGATAATGGATTGGCAGATTTGGTGTTAAGTATTAGTATAGGTTTAGGATTTAGTGATAGGATTAAGTTGTAAAGTTTTATAACTTTAGGGACTGAAAGTGTAAATTAATCCAAGGGTTCTTTTTGTCATTTGTTGAAACTTCAAGGACCAATTTTGACTTTCTGGACATAATTTGGATCCAAGCTTGTAATTTCTTCCCCGGCCTCGGCTTTTTAAACTCCTTTCCAAATCCCGTGCTCGTTTTGTTGCTTTTTGGCTCGGTTTCGTCCATTTCTTACATATTTGTACCTGCACAATTAAAAACACAAAAACAACATATTTTTGGCATTTAAGGTCGGTTTTTGGTTTATTTGGTCCGTTTTATAAGGTAAATGGTATGTGCAAAATGACACATACCAAAATCCCCCAGACTAAGATATTGCCGTGTCCTCACGCAATGCTATGAGCTCACATTTTTTAAAACCTAAAATTCATCATCTCTTTTTACCAACTTTGAAAAGTAGCAAAATTTTCGAAAGAGACTACTAAATTTTAAATCCCAAAAATGCCCCGATTGTCCTACTTGATTATCTATATATTTACAACCTAACTTTATTCGGGTGACGGAATGATGACTTTCATTATCCTAAGGATAACTTTTAGGATCACGGAGTAGAAACACGACTCAGAGAGAAGTGACCGTACGGATAAAATTCATCGTCCTTGATTTTTCGCAAGTTCCCAAGCCAAGCATAAAAACGAGATCATTGTTTATTTACAAGTTAGATGCTAACACTACACATGGAAGTTACTTGTGATCATATTTACCTCTTACTCCCATATTCCTATTTTCCTCTAATTATTTTATTTTTGGTGGGATAATGAATTTCTTCATTTCCTCGTTTTTATAATTATTAGTCCGATAAAGGCTTAGGATTTAGACGCTAAGTAGTTTCTAATTCTTCCCTCGAGAACCGTTGCCCATAAAAATGAGGTCCACATCAAGGTCTCTGATTTAACACGATTTTGGGGAGTGTCCCTTTTATTGGCGACCGAAACAACTCAACTACGAGTCCAGAGACAGAAGCTTTTATTAGGACCCCCCCGGAGTCAAGATTTGGCATTATTATTTATTATTATGCACATTAACGTATTTGCCCTTGGTCTTTTACAACAATCACAACATCGGCTGCGAACCGGCAAGATGTAATAGTCTTATTATGACCTTGGGTTTTTCCTCCGCCTTTTTTAGAAGTCTACAACATCGGCTACGAACCGGAAAGATGTAGAAAACTTTTATGGCTTTGGATTATTATTATTATACATTATTTTTATTATTTTGCCAAATCCCAAGTCCTACGGCTTTTATAACAATCCCAACATCGGTTGCGAGCCGGCAAGATGGAATAGTCTATTACACCGTAACGCTGGCAGTACCTTGATGTGTACCCAACTTCCGTGTAGGATACTAGTTAACATCACAAACACAAATATACTTGTGGTTTGGCTCGTTGAAGGTAAGAAAGAAAGAAAGAAATTCTAGAGAGAGAAAGTTAGAGAGAGAAAGAGATGCAGCCTTGAGAGAAAACCAAAAAAAAGAAAATAGAATTATGAGAGAAGGCTTACCCTCTCCAAGGACGGAGAGGGGTTTATATACATGGATTTTGCCACTTGGGCGTGCCACTTGGGCTTGCCACTTGGGCTTGCCACTTGGGCTGCGGATCAGGTATACAGTGGGTAAAGACCCGTCCTTCTTCCGCGAACTAATCTAATTCTAATCTACGTATTACTAACTAATGTAACTACTACGAGCTAAACAATGCTTAATCATATCTGGGGTGACCGAATCTTTCTTATACAAAAATCGTATTCCTAACAATCTCCCCCTAAGAGAGGTCACCCTTTTGTTCTTTATTTTTGAATTCTTGCATTGAGATCTTTGTAGATTCTTTTGTAGCTCGTATTTGTTGATTCTTCAT
>LBNU01001112.1:8695-19448 GCA_014162995.1 Artemisia annua | reverse complement strand
TTGTCGGGTTCGTATGTCGTAGATTCGGCATCCCTTATGATCTGAAGCATAACCACCAGATATTTCAACGGTCGCTTTAGCTTTTAACCTTTCCAGATCTTGGTAGTCATTTTGTAGGGTATGAAGAACTCCTATGAAGATGTTTGACAGTATTGGGTTTGTGGGCATGCTTCTTTTGTTAGCGCAGTTGACTAGCCGAACAAATAGAGATGGTGTACACGGTAGTAACATGTTTGCCTTGAAGAAGATCAACACTATCCAATTCTCTTAGAAATTACACAGTCACCGACGACACAATCTCCATAACCCATAATTGTGTCAACCTAGTAGTTCCCGAATCTAATTATTCCCGAAAAACTCATTCATGAAATTCTTGAGTCCTGAGCTATTACTGATTGGTTTAAGAAGATGTTGACATGAGTACCAAACAGAGAGAATTAGTCGGTACGTTGAAGAAGACAGTAATCAACACTTCTTAAACTTTCATCACCAATGCTTTTGAGGTTCATGAAGCTTCAGATGCCATGAAATAATCTTAAGCGGAGTTTTACAACTCTTGTGACTTAAACCGAGAGATCGATTCTCTCCCGGGATTTTACTAAAGTCAACAAAAGAACCCGAAAGATGTGATATGCGATTATGTCTTAGAGTGAGATCTTGGATAAGTCACAGTAGCTGAGTTAATCACTAGGCACCATCAAATCGTCGAGTATTAGCCTCCTCATTATAAAGCTTTGGTAGCTTAGCAAAGTATCATCTCATGCTTGAATAGTTCTTCTGATTTTTCTTCCAGCTGAAAGGATGAAGTAATANAGTGAGATCTTGGATAAGTCACAGTAGCTGAGTTAATCACTAGGCACCATCAAATCGTCGAGTATTAGCCTCCTCATTATAAAGCTTTGGTAGCTTAGCAAAGTATCATCTCATGCTTGAATAGTTCTTCTGATTTTTCTTCCAGCTGAAAGGATGAAGTAATACATACCACAAGTATCCAGAGACCACTTCCCCCAAGTAGTTGAAGTGATGCAGTCAGTCTCATTACATGAAGCTCAAAAACCTGAAGCACACTTGTATCTTTTTAAGAAACTGTTTCTTCTATCTCTTCCCCCACGTAGGTAGAATTATACACCAAACGAACGAGTTAGAACACTGATCTTCTCTGTGGTTTTGACATTTAACTTCCCGAAATATCATCAGTTATGAAGAAGAAAAAAAAGCTCATCACGTGTACTCGTTGTTAGTTCCGATGTATGTCTCCTTCCCCTTTGCTAGTTATGATACTTCCGAATCAGCCTCACATTATATGCACATACAACTTGAGATTTTGTGAGAAGAACAACATATGCTTAGATGTATCCTGTGAGAATCAACTGCTACAGAAAAACTCTCTTATGACTATCTTATCAACCCTTATGAAAAGTCGGCTATTGCAAAGACCACTTTGGGAGGTAAACCCAATATTCCCAGCTTGAAGATGAAGTAGAATTCCCCGTTTTTGTGACTTAAACTTGCATCATTGTATGACAAAGAGCGGTGTAGAGACCTCATGCATCGAATCCCTAAGTACTTTATACTCTTCAACCAACCAGCCATCGAGTATAAGACGTACATCACCTCTTGAATATCGACAACTTCGTGTGAGTTGTGACACTGAATGTGATAGTTATTTTGTGGCAATAGAAGAGAAGTTTTCCCAAAATAACTAGATACCCAATTCATCGTCAAAGTAGAGATTAAAGGCTCGAACAACGAAGATACTAAGTACACATACCCGTAAAATTTCACCTCAATCTCAAGTAAACAATACCAAGTAAAGTTCGTGATCACTTGACATTCCATTCCCAAGATTTTGGCCGACATTTTCTTTACATTCATGTGGTTGATTTATAGACTGCACATTAGAAGGAGCAGCCATCCATGAAGAAGGGGATTCTTCAGAGTCTGGTTTTGGGAACGAAATACCAGAAGATGGATCTTTATTCATATGTGGCTTCATTATTATGATAGTTATTATCAACACCTTGATGAGTAACTGGAGATTATGTTTAGTGAGTATTCTGAGAAATACTTCAAACTAGTGCATCTTGCTCAATGGAGATGGAGGAAGATTAGCCAATAGCCAACAGAAACCGAAGAAGGAGCTTCGGACACTAGAAGTTCACCATTCGTTGAAGTTTGACAGCATTCATCAACCATAAATCCCAGCTATTCATAGTAAATGGAGCCTTAGGTGACTGAGGAGAGTTGAATGGCCATCAATCACCAGGTAGAACGTATATACTTCTCCCTCTCAATAATTGCATGAAGGTTTGCAATTTTTGATTGAGCATGTGAATAGTACAATCAATCATGCAGCAAATTCACCCGTTTATATTGCACATAGTGAAGAATATACAACCACTTATTCTTAATATATATATAACAAAATATTAAGAGTTAATCACATTGTAATGTTACATCACCCAAATAAATAAAAGCAAGGTGATAGCAAAAGTCCAGATTGTAGAAACATTCCGATCTTTGGAGAAGCATGTAGTCATCTTTACAAGGCCTTTGGGGATACAAGATTCAACCACAAGTCATGATTCGTCCATTGGCTGGTGTAAATTCCAGACTTGGTAGATAAGACTGGTTATACAACCACTAGTAAATCAAGTGCAAAATTGTCCATCTGTAGCATCCTGTCACTGAACTTGTGCGGTTTATCTCAGAGAAGTTTGCTACCAAGAAGAAGACGGAGAAGGTGGTGAACCCGTTGTTTGAGAAGAGGCCGAAGCAGTTTGGCATTAGTAGAGCATTACCACCATGTAAGGATATCCACAGATCTGTGAGATGGTCAAAAGCATTTAACCAGTTCACCGAGACTTTTGACAAGTATGAAGAGTACAGGATGAAGTGGGGTGGTGGTATAATGGGATCCGAATCCCAGGCAAAAACCAGGGCTAAAGAGAGAGTACTAGCCATGGAGGCAGCCCTGGTAATCAGTTGTCTGCAGTTGAGGGTGTGAGACCCACAACTAATAGCACTATTATGGAAGTTCTTCATACCCTTCGTAGGTAACTTAGATGAGTGGCTGAGGATCCATGTATGAGTCAATCTTTGTGTCCTGCACAATCCAAAGATAAAGGCAAAGAAACCAAGGTAGATGAGATGGTTAGAGCATGCATAGGATAGAATCATATACACGGCAAATCCCCAACGAGACGGGTATCAAGCAAATGCACACACCAGGACATACATAAACCGCTTGGATACAAGAACTGCAAGATAAATAAGCCATCTAAGAAGGCAAACCGCTGGGGAAACAAACCTCTAAATAAACAAACAGCAGAAAAACTAACCGCTGAAAAACTAACCACGGTTAAACTAACCGCTGTTAAACTAACCGCCGTTAAACTAACCGCTGTTAGACTAACCGCTGTTAAACTAACCGCTGTTAAACTAACCGCTGTTAATCTAACCGCTGTTAATCTAACCGCTGTTAATCTAACCGCTGCTAATCTAACCGCTGCAAATCTAACCGCTAATGATCTATCCGCTAACAAGAATATCGCATTCATAAACCGCTACCAAGAACACAAGTAACCGCTACCAAGAACATCGAGCAAAAACAACTCAGATAGCACACCGAGGAAGACCAAAAACGAACCACTCAATGTGCAACATACAAATAAGCACAAAACGTTCAGTCACACAAGCTCTATGAACAATACGAATTAGTCCTACAGTTTCTACCAACCAATCCAAACAACACTATACGCCCTAGATCAGCATACAAACTCACTAAAGAACATATGGGGAAGACAAGAAAGTGCACGAGAAAGTAAACTTAAGAAAGTAACATGTAAGTCACACTAAATACTCACCTAGATTAAAGAAAAAACATCGAGAATGGAGCAGCGGTTCAAGAGTGAGAAAGAGATAGAAAAATAGAAAAGATATAAATGATTATTGATCTAACCGCTGCCTATATATAGGCAAAAGAGAATTACCAAACATGACAATCTAGGTCCCTTTATTATATAAGAAATGGCAAACTAAATCCTCCAGTAAAGCAAACAACAAAAACATGTACACAGCACAAACACAGGGCAAGATACAAGCACAATAGTCATGGCAAAACTTAGCAACCATTCTCCCCCTTAATCAATGACCTGAGGTTAGTGATAAAAATCAGAGTGCATTGATTGAAGAAAGAAAATCACAGAAGGATAGGAAGATTGATCAAGAAAGAAAGAAAGAAAAAAAGAAAGAAAAAAAATAAAGTCCTAGTCCTGATAAGAGAAACTCAGGAGTCACAGAAGGAAAAGCATCAGGGGTGAGTTGCAAAATCTCCCATCATTGGAGATTTGTGTATCTTTGGCTTCCACGTTTTGTGCCTTCTTGTGTGGAAATGGTAAGAGGATCTTCCACTAGAGTGAGAACAACCTGCATTATCACAAACTTGAAAGCATGTATATGGGTTAGTGACAATAGTATCCAAACCCTTAGAGGTTTTCCGGGTGACCATGGGATTGTCATTAGTAAACTCTTTACTGGTTGGTATCCACTTAAGCCCAATGTGCTTAAAAATTTTACCGGTAGGAATCCAATTTAGGCTAGATCTAGAATCATTAAGCTTCTTATGCATAGAAGATGTCATACCATTCATCCTAGGGTTAGCTAGTTGAACCTTAGTAGAGTTCTTCACTGAAGCAAGAGGTCGTGATCCTAGGATTCCATTCTTATGCAGTTGAGCTCTTTTTCTAGCCTTTTTTAGATCACTGTACTTATACAGGTCATAAGAGTCTACAATTATAATGGTTGGCTTTACCACTGATTCAGTACTGATCTTAGGGGAGCTTGGTGCAGGTGAAGGGGAATCATCTTGAAGAAGTGTGACTAGGTTAGAATAAGAATTAGAAGGCAGATTTTGTTTAAAGACAGATTTAGAACGCACATGTTCCATATCAACTTGGGAGGCAAACCGGGTTTTTGAAAACTTTGCTCTTTCAGACCTAAATGCACTAGGTTGTCTAGCCACTGATAGATTTCTCTTACTTTGAAAAACTGGTTTCCCCAAGATTGATGGTTTTGTATACTTAGTGTTTCCATTATTCACTGTTGATACTCCAGGCTCATGGTTAATAAATGTGACAGAGAAACCTACTTCCTGAAGTTGTGCTTTGAACTTATCATATTTGTTAGACCAAGAGTTTGTATGAATAGCACTTTTAGTAATTTTTTCTTTAAGAGACTCATTCAGTTTATCACATTTAACTTTCAAAGATTCATTGTCCAACAGTGATTTAGCCATTTTGGACTCAAAACCACTAGTAATAATCTCATAATTGACAAGTTTAGCATTAACATCATTACACATATCACACAAATCATTAATACGGTTTTTCAAATTTTTTATTATCAAGTTCTTGGTTTCCAGCTGGGTTTTCAAATCATTAATCATAAAGTATTCAAGGACGTCAGGAAGTTCCTGATTTTTGCATGGTTGATTATACTGAAAACTTTCTTCCTTTTGCTGTATTGCGATTTCAAGAGAAATGCAGTGTTTTTCAAGTTGCAAAAACCTTTTTAAGAGTTCGTCAAAAGTTTCTTTATCAACCATATCATTTGATTTAAAAACATCAGCTGTCGACATAGAACTTAACACTTTATCACGTACAGCATCATGATCACCATCTCCTCCTTTATGACTCATATTTTTTGAGTTAGACATGGTATTGCTATCAGTCTTTTCCAGTAAATTTGAGTCATAATTGAGTTTGATTTGATCAGAATGCTCCCGTCATTAGAGAGCACATTATGTTTATCAATTAAGGGTACCTCCGTACTTGACCTTTGGTCATTGATATTTCTAGATTCAGCACTGAAGACAGGAGTCACTGAACTGGTGGTATTGACAATCATATCATTTGCTGATTCTTTACTCGTCTTAACACTTAACCCTTCATCCAAAGCTTTACCCGCGTCATCAATACCATCACACGACTGTACCAGGGTTCCCTTCACAGTTTCATCATCCAAGTGACTTAGTTGTGCTCTTTCCATAATGAACGTTTTAACATTATCCATGAGCTGGATGAGTGTATTTCTGAACGTGTCAACTTCAATACTCGTGTGTTTGACAAAACAGCTTCTAGTTATTTCACTATAATAATCGTACTGAAGAGTAAGTTTAGAATCAATGAACATTTGGAGTTGCTTGTTGAGTACACTAAGAGCTGCAAGGGATCCAGTTTTGGAAGGTATTCCTTGGTCAAGTTGTTGTTGCAACTGATTTAAGTTAAGAATCATTGTGTCCGTGAAGTTCTGAACATCTTGACCAAAGAGTGTTGCAAAAGCACAATTGTATCCCCTTACGAGTTTAGTTCCCTTTAAAAGTACCGAGAGGTGTAAGTGAAGTTGTAGAAAGCATTCTATGAAGCAGTCCTTAGCATTGTTGTATGACACTGGTGGTTGACTGATCTTTGTCTCATGTGCGTTTGAGCTTACTGGATCCTTGTCACATAGATCAGGATCATTTGTCATTTGTGATGTGTTGGGTTTCTTGTGTTCATCGACCATATCATACAGTTTGAGGATCTCAGGAATAGCGTTCTCTGACGGGTTTGTCATATTTGGATTACTCATTGATATAGTAACCAATAGTGACCAAGATAACCTCTAATACTTAACCACTAACACTTAACCGCTACAATGGTTAACCGCTGAGACTTAACCGCTGTTGGAAGTAACCGCGAACAAAGTAACCGCTGATACAGTAACCGCTGAAACTTAACCGCTGATACTTAAACCGCTGACCGATAGTAACCGCTAGACAAAGTAACCGCTAATAACTTAGCCGCTGAAAAGTAAACCGCTGAAATAGTACACAGTACAGCGTAATGTTCGCTCCACTACTTGTACTTAACCGCTACTACTAACCGCTGAATATCCAAACTAACCGCTGCAAAGAACACTTTAACGTGAAGCAAACCGCTGGCAAGAAAAAGTTCCAAAACCCATTCGTACACTTCACAAACTTTAGATATAGTCCAACCAACTGATAAACTAGATGAATCTAACCTTTCTAATCCTAGAAGTACAAGAAAGATCACAAGAAACACCACAAACGAACACTAAAATGAGTCAAAACCACCCTAAACTAGTAGAAACCCAAAACAAACAATACACCACAAGTTCTATGATCCCTAGGATGTAACCATGGCTCTGATACCAATTGTAGGATACTAGTTAACATCACAAACACAAATATACTTGTGGTTTGGCTCGTTGAAGGTAAGAAAGAAAGAAAGAAATTCTAGAGAGAGAAAGTTAGAGAGAGAAAGTTAGAGAGAGAAAGAGATGAAGCCTTGAGAGAAAACCAAAAAAAAGAAAATAGAATTATGAGAGAAGGCTTACCCTCTCCAAGGATGGAGAGGGGTTTATATACATGGGTTTTGCCACTTGGGCGTGCCACTTGGGCTGCGGATCAGGTATACAGTGGGTAAAGACCTGTCCTTCTTCCGCGAACTAATCTAATTCTAATCTACGTATTACTAACTAATGTAACTACTACGAGCTAAATAATGCTTAATCATATATGGGGTGACCGAATCTTTCTTATACAAAAATCGTATTCCTAACAATCCGTAAGCAAGGATTCTTTTGACAAGAACTACAAACTAAGTTTCGCCAAAATCGTGCACCTTTAATTAAACCTAGATTTCTATTATAAGGGGTGAAACAAGCTTAGGGGAGTAAAAGGCCACAAGTAGCTTCGATGAGCTCTAAAGAGATACAACTACTCCACGTTTAGCATCTAACTTCTAAGTAAACTCTATCATTTCTCGTTCTCCGCAAATTTAAAATCTCAAATAATGAGATACGCGGATGCTTAGCCGATAATCGAATATTATGATTATAATTGGTTAAGGGAACAAGCTAGGGCTCAACACGCCCGATCAAGTCAAAATTTTATTCCTACTCTCACCAGCGGAAAAGTCAACATTATGTCAAAACTTATTATATTTTTGTGATTTTTAATAAAATTTCTCATTTTTTTGTGCCTTTTTTAAAAAAATTTCAAATTTTTGGGAAAAAACGGGGTTGCGTGAGTACTCGGCAAAATGCAAGGTAATAATCGAATCGAAAGATTCACCGCCCCCCCCCCCAGACTAAAGTGAAACATTGTCCTCAATGTTTCGAAGGTAAGGGTAACCTACGTAAATCTAAGGCCGTTTATTAGGTATGCCAGATAGATAAACGTTAAACGAAACGATTAGGATATGAGAAGCATCGAAAAATGAGACTCGAGTGGAGAAAGGACAAGCACGAGGAGCACGAGAGTCTTCATTTTCGGGCAATCTGGACATAAAACAAAAGCACAAACACAAGAAAATGGAAGAGGGGACCCTCCTCATGGTTATTTATTAGTAAAAGAAAATAGAAAGAAAAAAGATAAGCATGGGTTGCCTCCCACGAAGCGCTTGTTTATTACCGAGTCGTACAGCTTAGACTTGCCCCGAATTTAATTATCCTTGGGGGAGCAAGTGACTCAAACGGCATTGAAAGGTGAAGATGCCGAGGTCAAAAATGAAATCTTCACTCCGGATGGAATGAAGAAGAGGAGAAATCACAACATATGTGAAGGGTAAAAAGATTTGTATAACAATTAAGATCAATTCTTCCTCCTTAAAAGCAAATATCATATTTTCTTTAATTTGAATGTCATCATTAAGGCTCTTGTGATCATTTGCAACTAAATCCTCGGGAGGGAGGGTTGGGATAATGTCATCAAGTAAATTCTTATGATAAAGAACACCTCCTCCCTGGTCAAGGTTTCCCTCTAGATTACAATCATACTCTGGTGGAGCTATGATATGGGAGAGTTCATCGGAGAACTCCCCCAGACTAGAGGTATAATCAGGTTTGGAATCAAAGTCATTGTCCTTATCCTCTGGTGGGATAGGATCAATGCAAGCAAGTTCATAGGAGAACTTCTCGTGAAGAGATTCACTATTATGAAGTATGTCTTTGGGATTTGGAAGGATATAAGGAGGCGGGACTTGTGCGGTACTTTGTGGGCTGTCAATGTGCACCTCATCCGTATCGTCTTCCGTATCAGACTCATCACTTTCCTCATCAAATATTTGATTATCTGAAATTAGAGTAAATTTAGAGTCGAAATCAAATAAAGGATTTGTGATGGTCGTATTGAACTTTTCTGAGATCGTATCGAAAGGTTTCTCAGATACCCTTGGGATTGGAATAAGGTCATCAATATCCTCAAGAGGATTGACTTTGACTTCCTTGTCCCCTATTGACAAGGTATCTGGAGATTCCTTGATCTCATAGTTCTTTATTTCACAAGGTTCATCCTCATCACTCTCACTGTCGTCGGAATATGTATAGCCATTTGTGAGAGGAAGACCTGGTCCTATCTGATGATTATGGCTAATATAATTAAGGACCTCAGCTTGTTTATTCATTATAGAAACTTTCTCGGAGTAATGATCACTCATCATAATGGTAGAGTCATACTGAACTTCAGCGTCCCATTGATAATGATGAAGTGTCATATTTTCAATTAAGTCGTAGGCTTCTTGTGGAGTTTTCCGCATGAAATTTCCGCCGGCTGCCAACATAATTTTGTCTCGATCATTCGAGGTTATGCCATTATAAAAGGTTAGGATTTGATCAAGAAGCAAAATATTATGGTCTGGACATTTTCTTAACAACGATTTGAATCTCTCCCAAGCTTCGAATATTGATTCCATAGGAAATTGCTGAAAGTTCAAAATGTCTCTCCTAAGCTGCATCATTTTAGAACGTGGAAAGTATTTTGAGAGAAATTTGACAAACATCTCTTCCCAGGAATGAATTGAATGGGTTTTAAGAGCGTAAAACCAATTTTCAGCATCGTGGGATAAAGAGAATGGGAAGAGATTCAAACGGATGCTATCAAGAGAAACTCCATTTTGTTTCATGGATTGAGTGATGGCTAAGTATTTGTTCAAATGTTCGTTTGCATCCTCATCTCGAAATCCGTGAAATTGGCAATTTTGCCGGATTAGTCGAACCATATGATTTTTCAATGTGAAGTCGGTTCCCGAAACTGATGACGGAGTGATCGGTCCTCCTCTACCGATCAATGTAGGACGATAGAAATCCTCCATGGTCCGAGGATCATGGGGATGAGATAGAAAATCGATCATGGTTAAGAATTAAACAACGAGAGGGTAAAGAAGGTAAGAATTAAACGGTTAATAGAATAAGAAGGTTAGAATTAAACGGTATAAGAGGGTAAAAGAAGAGAATTAAACAATCGAGAGGGTGACGAAGATTCTTTTTTGGGTTTTTGTAAACATAAAAGAAAAGGAAAAACAAACTTAGAGGTTAAAATTATTTTTTGGGTTTTATTAAGTATTAAAACAAAACAAAGAAAACAACAAGAAAAATACTTTTTTTTATTATTTTTGGTAACCACTACGTTAACCGTAACCGTTTCCCTTGAAATTATGCGCGGCGGGGTGGAGAGGCAAAGGTGCTCCGAAGATGCTTAAAAACCCGCCTCACTCAGTCTGCAATTTAATGTCAAGTCTTCCCTAGAACCCCGTTTATTCGGTTGTAATCTCAAAGTAATCCGAGTAACGACTAATTTCACGATTTCTTTTGTTGTTTATTGGGCACGGTTTACAACACTTTCAAAGAAAGTGAGGATGTTTATTTTATTTTTGGATTTTTATGAAAAACACTTTAGGAAAAGTGTTTT
>LBNU01001111.1:8177-27073 GCA_014162995.1 Artemisia annua | reverse complement strand
CTAAAATTAATTAAGAAAAATAGTAAATAAGCTAGGAAAAATCTGAATTTTTAGGAAAATTCTAAATTATTAATCTAAACCTAGGAAAAATAAGCTACACTAGTTTTGAGGTCTGAATAAGCAGTTTCACCCAATAAGCAGTTGAGAAATAAGCAAAAGTTAAGCAAAACTTAAGTAATTAACCCCAAACTTTTACAGGACCTAACTCTAACCTATTTAATCTGGGATTTCGTTCCATCCGGAAATGATATATAGTAGAATAGCAGGCGTAGAAAAAAGTATTATTTATATGTTGGAGGCTAAATTTTATAGACTTTAAAATAATATAAAAATTGAAAAATCAATTTTAGTCATTCATTTCTTACTAAAATAATACTTTCACTTTTATATTTGTCACTTTTTCTTATTACTTTCACTTTTCTTTATTAAAAATAATATCTCTTAAAAAACGTTAATCGCTTCGTAAAACAAATTAATTAATGCAAACATTTAATTATCTTTAAAAAGAGGAACACTTTAACATACTTTCGACAATTTTTTTCTTTTTTAGTCGGTATAAAAAGTTTGCATGATATATCACATGTGATATTAATCTGTAAGTTCGAACACTCAATATATTGCCGTAAAATTGGCATAAGTATTTGTGTATAACTCTAAATGATTCATCAATTTTTGCATTTAAATATACAAATTCTTAGCTTTTCAAACACATATCACACATAATTTTTAAATTTTCAAATTATTACAATTTTATCATAGAAGTTGGAGAAACTATATGGATTTTTTTAATATTCAAACTCACTTGATATATCAAATGTGGTGTAGCACTAATTTATAGATTTAAAAACATAGCATATTGTCGTAAAATGAAGATACTTATTATTATTATTATTTTTTTTTGCAAAAAACGATGAACTTTTTGAAGTTGTATACAAATACTTATGCTCATTCAATATATTGAGTATTCGAACTTACAAATTAGTGCTATATAACATGTGATATATAGGCGAACTTGAATATCAGATTTCTTTTTATACTTTTTTACCAGCTTTTATGAATTTATATAGATATGGGTTCAAATATTATGTGTGATATGGATATACCATATATGTATAGTATATGTATATCGTCAAATGTGGCCAAATACGTTATGACCAGTTTGATCGAAGTGCTCTTATTGTCAACAACTGCATCAATAAATTGTTCATCCATTCATTATTGACATCTAAAAGAAGACATAAATTATAAACGTACCAGCCTACCAGGCAAAGTTAATAAGAGTTGATTGCTAATTGTATTCAAGAACATGAAATTTTAGTCTTTTGCTACTACTTTTTAGTTCAACTATTTAAAACTTGTTAAAGTCCTAATTCAAATTTCAGTGCAAGTAAAGGTTAAAAAATTGGGAGAATTGCATATATACCCACTAAAACTCAAAAACTTGCATATTTCCCCAAAATACAAGTTTTCAATGCATGATGTACAATGCAAGTTAAGCATGTTTTGGGTATATATGCAAATATGCAAGTTTTAGTGGGTATCTATGCAATTGCCCCTAAAAAATTAACCCGACTGAACATGCTATACTACTTATACAATATTGATACGNAAAAAACTTCTTCGTATTTAGTTTAAACGTGTAGATATATCCCAGCCACATGGTGCTAAAAGAAATTGGCTTAAAAAGACAAGAAATTTGGAATTATATTTTCCCACTTGATTCATGTAATATGGTCTGATCGGCCCACCTGAATCATAAAATATGGTCAATATCCGAGGTGGGGCTCGAGCATAAGTTGCAACTCACTTATTAATCGAGCTCAAGCCTGAGCTTTACACACAAAGCTCGAGTGAGCTCGTAAGCCTAAACAACACAAGGATATATCAAGTATTAAACATATATAAAACGTAAGTATTTGTATTATAGGCGAGCTTATAAACGAGCACAATAACAAGCTTATTAACAAGCTCAAAATAGATATATTACAAGCCGAGCTCGAGCCAAGCTTTAACTTTTCATTGCCAAATCGTATAAACGAGCCGTACTCGAACCGAGCCCGAGCTTGTATAATATACCACGAGCCGAGCTTGAGCTTAAAAAATAGGCTCGAAACGAGCTGAGCTTGAGCTCAAGTTTTATAAAATGTAAACGAGCCGAGCTCGAGCTCTGGCAGGCTCACGCTCGGCTCAGCTCGTTCCAAACAAAAACGTCATTTTTATCATTTTATGTCTTTCTTTTGTAAGTATTTTTCTTGGTGTATAAGTGTATAACGGTCAAGTACTCAAGTAGTCAAGTGTGCGATTAGGCCTAGTTAAGCCCAAACTTGATTCTGGATTAACTAGAGTATATTTTAAGGCAAGCTTGCAGCCTAGTTGGACAGTTTTAGATCAGTTTTATCAAGGATTAAAGTTGGGCCAGAAACAATTTCAGGCTAGAGTCTTGACAAGTTTCGGTATTGTATCGTACGTGCTAATTAGTCAATACTCGATAGATTGAAAATGAAGTACAAAATTTGCACCTACTGAGTACTGATACATTACACCTCTGATACTCGAACATGCCAATAGTCGATCGTTTTGCAGGAAACAACTCATAATTTTACATCCATATGGACAAGCCATTGTGACCATGTCGAAACTAACAACTCAATGTTGATTATAAATTTATAACAAAGCCAAATATCAAAGAAGAGATGCAGAAAGGTCGTGGTGGAACCCACATTGATGAAGATTGTTGGTTTGTTCCAAATAATATTTTGCGTGTAAAAAGAATAAGGCAAATATGGTGGTGGTGTTATTACGTTCATTTTAAATGCATTATTAAAAATTCGCGGTGAAGTGGCGGAAGGTATGGTGGTGATCAGGGTCAGAGGTTGAAAAAGAGTGGTGAGATAGAAGAAGAGGATGTTTAGGTTAATGTTGTAGAGTGTTAAAAAAAGATATTAATGGGGTTTTCGGACACGAAAAGACGAAAAGGCCCTTGCAGTCAAGAACTTCATTATATGTTTGCCCATGTTGAGTACTGACAACGCTCTTATTATACATATTTATCCCATCGATTATATATTATATATCTATTATATTACATAGAATTGGCACTAATCTGGTTGCAAGATTGAACGAGAGAAGGAAGTTAGAAATACCACTTAAAGGATGATAATGTGACAACTACGATAAAAGGAAGGATGTGGAGCTGGGGCATGTGGTGGATGTGGTGGTACATGTGCTCCCTCCTGAGTCTGAGCAGCAGCCGGGGCCTCCTGATCCCCCTGCTCTGGCTCAACCACAGCTGGTCGAGGTGGTCCCAATGGCAAGCCCCAGTATAATCCTACACAATCTGAGCCTCCTCTCCAAGTAGTCAATATCAATCCTGGGAAGCTCAATCTCAAAAACATCTAACCCAGCAGGGACGTCCTTGCCAATAATCCCAAAT
This sequence comes from Artemisia annua, assembly GCA_014162995.1. Classification (NCBI taxonomy): domain Eukaryota; kingdom Viridiplantae; phylum Streptophyta; class Magnoliopsida; order Asterales; family Asteraceae; genus Artemisia; species Artemisia annua. The sequence goes on along the minus strand of LBNU01001111.1, from coordinate 23,640 downwards.
GAGCAGCTAACCTGGAAACATAATGCCCACGGGTAATCTGGCTCCTATGATCTCTCTCAAGAGCAATATTGTGTAGATAATGAGCCAAAAAGCAAGGAACGTTCACCACACATCCCTCATGCATACTCCTGAGGAGGAAGAGGTCAAGAGTGGTTACCTTCTCGGGTGACTGACCTATCCCACCAACCGTCAATGCGATTGATGAGGCGAAAAGTGTTACGCTTTTAGAGGGTCATTTAAGCCCTAATTCATAATTATTTGATCAAATCTTGCCTTAAATCGTTCCTTTTGTCATTTTAGGTACTTTGGAGAACAAATCTGGAAACGGAAGCATTTTGGACGTTTTTGGAGCATAAAAGTGAAGAAAACGACAAAGTCTCAAAATATGTTGGAAACAGTACCTGACGGCGTCACACGTTACAAGGTGACGGCGTCATGTGTTGACAAAGAGGTGTATATGAAGTTTACATGAGACGCGCCAGAAAGAGTTTGGAGATTAAAGCGTGATGGCGTCACCCTTTGTGACGCCTAGGCCGTCACGTGTTGGAGCAAAAGGAGACGGCCCAGAAGCTTTTAAAAGNCCGGCCCCTTAGAAGCTGCGCCCCTGCTTGCAGTTAACTAAAAAACTAACGAGCGTTACCAAAAAAGGACCACACGCGCAATTAATTGGAAAGGTTGGGACTATATTTGCGATTTTTGAGAATTTGGGACTATATTCGATAATCAGACTGGATTTGAAGACTAGCGGTGTAATTTACCCTTATTTATTCGTTGTTGTGCTTTATGGTTGCAAGCTAAACTTTTATGTCTATTTGCATACGACGTTTAATCATTGTCAGAAATAATGTAATGGTGTTATTGTTTGTGTGTGATGGTTAGAAGTAATGGAGTTAGTATAATGTATAGTATTCATTGGGAAGATGGTGTTTTGACCATTTCGGCAAAATAAATGGCTAATTTATGATCATCTGATGCATAAGCGGTGTTTGGGCAATGTCGTGAAGTGTTGGACTATTGGTGCGGTTATTTCTTTTGGGCCTTGGACACAAATGACAACTACTGTAATGAAGATAGATAATGCTTTGAAAACATGGAATGGGCTTTTGATGAAGATGGACACTGGTCATTCTTTCAATCATAAGAGTTTTTATGTTTAGCAATTTTGTTGTTGGTTCTTTTTATGTGTAATAACTTTAGTTATTGTAGTTTTTATTATGGGATAGCTTGACTACAATTTTTGTAGCCAATTAGCTACCATCTTCTATTATATTACGTAAAAAATGAATTAGGAACTCACAAAAATGACACAGGGCCACACAAATAGACTCACGTAGGGATGACAAAAGCACCCGAAACCGACGGGGAAAACCGAAACCCGAACCGGTTGGGTCGGGTTCGGGGGCGGGTTGGCGGGTTTGGATGCGGGTTCGGGTATTGATATAATTTTTTAGCCGGGTACGGGTTCGGGTAATACCCGCCCGATTACCCGTACCCGTACCCGTATCCGCTTACCCGAATCTATATCCGCTTTATTGATATTATAATTAACTAGAATATATATACATTATATATAATTTCTTCCATTATATTTTTTTATATACGTATCTCTATTACATAACATATTTTATTCTGTACATGAATTATCCAAAAGCGTTAAATCGTTTGATACGATATTCATTTTCTTTAACTTTAAAAAAATGAATATATTATGGTGTTTTCCTTTGTTTTTTCGGTGGATTTTAATGTGACTTAATATTAATACCGCCATTTTGTCCATATAATATTCAATTGGGGATAACCGAAACCCGCGGGGAAAACCCGAAAAACTGATGGATTTCATAAACGGGTACCCATCGGGTTTTGGGGCGGGTTTGGGTATGGATTTCATAAACGGGTACGAGTACGGGTTCACTAAAACCCGACCCAAACCCGACCCGTTGCCATCCCTAAACTCACGGACCCATAAGTTGTAGCACAAAATTGTAGCCAATTAGCTACAAAAAATTGTAGCTAATATATTCTCTTTTATTATTTCATGCGATGTTTCCGAAACATATTCGAGAGCTATAAAGCTGTTTGTTTTAACAAAACAACACTCGGCACCCGCAGTAACGCGCGAATGCCTTATCCTTCGTTTATAACAATACCTATAACTATATTTATATCTAGCTACATATATTTACATCTAGCTCCTTATATTTATATTCATATAAATTTTTAGTCACGTGTCATAAAATTGAAAATTAAGATATTGAGTTGTTAACATAAATATTTTTCATTGTCCAAATAAAATCATGAACAACGATTAACAATTTCTTTGATTATTCCAATCACACACAACACAGTTTCTATTTTATTTGGGCGATGTATATCGTATAAAAGTGTTATAAAATCAGTTGTAACAATAATCCTGAGGATTGTTTTTAGCAAAATTATTAACTTAATATAAATAAAATAGATAAAATATCACACAAGAACTACATTCTTTTGTCTATTGATCCCCAATTTATAATTGTGAGAATTTTTATTTAAGGTGGAGTTTTTTGGATTGTTGGTAGGTTTTTTCACAGTGGCCGTCCGAAAATATAGATTAAATCTAGCAAATAAATTGTATAAAAGGGTGAGTTTGTAAAATTACGAAGTAAAAGTTTTGGAAAATGAAAATATTAGGCTTCATCGGTTCGGTATTAGGTTGTTCGGTTTATTCGGTTCGGTTAAATATTTCTTGGGTAAAACCAAAATTTGAACCGAACCAAATTTGAATAGGATTAAACCGAGCCGAAAATTGAATTTGAATTCGACTCGGATTCCAGGTTGACCCGAGTTACATAATCCATATTTGCTTCCATTTAATTATATAGATTTCTAGCATAAAAAAATTTCAAGCTTAAAAAATGTTATATTTATATTAGGAAAGAGTTTTAATAGTTTTTTTAGTTAAACATATATAAAATATATATTTATTTATGTGAACTCGGTTTTCGGTTCTGTTCGACTTTCATTTTTTCAAAACCATATCCAAACAAAAAACCGAATATTTAAGTTGGTTCAGTTCGGATTGGCAAATTTGGTCTAATTATATTCGTTTCGGTTTTGGTTTTGGTTTTCGGTTTTCGATTCCTATAAGTATACCCGATTTGTAAACGCCCCTAGAAAAATACAAGCTACTAGTGGATCAAGCTGGTTAAGCCCAACTTCTTGAAGTTTGAAGTTATGGCGATTAACATTGTTAAGCCCAACTTCTTGAACTAATGAGCCGACATAGTTTAGTAAAGAGTAAACTTCAAAATACATCTCTGTGGTTTACTCAATTTCGCACCATACATCCCTCTCGAAAAAGTTGCAACAAATACATCCCTCCGTTAGTAAAAGTGAACCAGTATACATCCCTCAGTTAAAATAAGGACTAACGGTGCAAATTTTTCCTCCGTTATCTCCTAACGAGATAGAACACATTTGCACCGTTAGTCCTCTGGGTTAACGGTATTTGCACCGTTAGTCCTTTTTTACGTTTTTTTCCGTTCTCGTCCGATTTTTTTACGTTTACGCCCGTTTTTTTACGTTTTCACCAGGTTTTTTTACACTTTCTTCCGTTTTTTTTACGTTTTCGCCTATTTTTTACCTTTTCGTCCTTTTTTTACGTTTTCGTCCATTTTTTTAACGTTTTCGTTCGTTTTTTACGTTTTCGCCCTTTTTTTACGTTTTCGTCCTTTTTTTACGTTTATGCACGTTTTTTTTACGTTTTCACCCGGTTTTTTTTACGTTTTTGTCTGTTTTTTTTACGTTTTCGCCTATTTTTTACGTTTTCGTCCGTTTTTTACGTTTTCGCCTATTTTTTTTTTACGTTTTTATCTGTTTTCGCCTTTTTTTTATGTTTTCGCCCGCTTTTTTATGATTAGGTAAGTATACTAAAAGAAAACTTGACATTTGATAAAAATGTTTCTGTATCGATTTTAAATCATGATTTTGACCCCTTTCTGGTCCGAATCATCAAAAGTATAAAACACGAAAGTTGTCCGGAATGATGTTTTACATTAAGATGCACGAGATTTTATCCGTTTTTACATGTTTCGTCAGTTTTTTTTCATGTTTTCATAAATTTTAATCCGTTTTATCCGTTCCCTTGTTTTGCATTTTCTGGACAAAATCTCGTGAGTCTTGATGTAAAACATCATTCCTGACAACTTTCATGTTTTACACTTTTGATGATTCAGACCAGAAAGGGGTCAAAATCGTGGTTTAAAATCGATACGGAAACATTTTTATCAAATGTCAAGTTTTCTTTTAGTATACTTACCTAATCACAAAAAAGCGGGCGAAAACGTAAAAAAAAAGGGCGAAAACGTAAAAAACGGACGAAAACGTTAAAAAATGGACGAAAACGTAAAAAAAATACGCGAAAACGTAAAAAACCGGACAAAAACGTAAAGAAATAGGCGAAAACGTAAAAAAACGGAAGAAAATGTAAAAACCGGGTGAAAACGTAAAAAAAACGGGCGTAAACGTAAAAAAATCGGACGAAAACGTAAAAAAATCGGACGAAAACGGAAAAAAAACGTAAAAAAGGACTAACGGTGCAAATACCGTTAACCCAGAGGACTAACGATGCAAATGTGTTCTATCTCGTTAGGAGATAACCGAGAAATAATTTGCACCGTTAGTCCTTATTTTAACTGAGGGATGTATATTGGTTCACTTTTACTAACGGAGGGATGTATTTGTTGCAACTTTTTCGAGAGGGATGTATGGTGCGAAATTGGGTAAACCACAGGGATGTATTTTGAAGTTTACTCTTTAGTAAATTTGCTCCCATGATCTACATAAGGACTACTTTGGCGGATGGTTTTTTTGAAGCTTATGAGATTATAAGCTTTTGAAAAAAGTTTTTTACACAACTTTTACTTGGCAACGAAATAAAAAATAGCTTATGAAATTCAAAAGCTTTTAGGCGAAGTTGCTTTTGAAAACTATAAGAACCTTTTGAAATGGTTAATTACACTAATGCTTTAAAATATTATTAATATCTTTATTTTGATGCCTCTATATGTTATTTCACGATCTTAAGATCCAGCTCGTTTATGCTACAACTCAACCAACTATAAGCTGCAACTATTTCCGCCGACCATACCTTCAATAAATAATTTGATGCGGTAACATTATGATATAATTATAAGAGAAAAGTTCATTTAGAAACTAAGTTTTTGTTGCATACTAAGGGATAAATCCGCACCATCTATCTAATTTGATTTAATGATGGGGATTAACCTAAGATTTAAAAAAGGAACCTAAGTCCATGTTTTTTTATTGTCCTTTTATCTTTCTTATTTATTCATTGTATTTTTCTTATTTTTTTTCCTTTTTTTTCTCCCTATCTATGTTTTTTCTTTTTCTCTTTTTTTGTCTTCCTTTTTTGTTCACTTATTTTTTCACGTTTTTTTTCCCCTCTCGCACTTGTTTTGTTTTTTTTAATGAACGTTTTTTATTCATTTTTTTTACTTTTAAAAAAAATCACGTTTTTTTTTAAAAAATTCATGTGTATTTTTTTAAAATTCGTATTTTTTTTTCTTCATTTTCTTACGTTTTCGTTCGTTTTCATACGTTTTCATCAATTTTTATACGTTTTCGTCTATTTTTTTTTAAGTTTTCGTTAATTTTTAGACGTTTTCATCTGCTTTCAGATGTTCGTCCAATTTTATACGCTTTCGTCCGTTTTCATATGTTTACGTCCATTTTTATAAGTTTTCGTCCGTTTGCAAACGTTTTTGTCCGTTTTCATACGTTTTCGTCCGTTTTATACATTCTTGTCCCTTTCCAGACGTTTTTGTCCGTTTTCATACGTTTTCGGCAGTTTTTATACGTTTTCAGACATTTTTGTCCGTTTTCGTACGTTTTCGTCTGCTTTCATCTGTTTTCTTACGTTTTTGTCCGTTTTCGTGCGTTTTCATACGTTTTCGTCCGTTTTCAGACGTTTTTTTTCGTTTTCATACTTCTTCGTCTGTTTTTATACGTATTCATCTATTTTTTTTTACGTTTTCGTTTGTTTTCAGACGTTTTTGTCTGTTTTCGTCAGTTTTTTTATACGTTTTCGTCTGTTTTTATACGTTTTCGTCCGTTTTTGTTTGTTTTCATACGTTAATATACGTTTTTGTCCGTTTTCATACGTTTTCTTTCGTTTTTATACATTGTTGTCTGTTTTTAGACGTTTTCGTCTGTTTTCATACATTTTCAGCAGTTTTTACATGTTTTCATAGGTTTCGTTCGTTTNGTTTTCGTTTGTTTTCAGACGTTTTTGTCTGTTTTCGTCAGTTTTTTTATACGTTTTCGTCTGTTTTTATACGTTTTCGTCCGTTTTTGTTTGTTTTCATACGTTAATATACGTTTTTGTCCGTTTTCATACGTTTTCTTTCGTTTTTATACATTGTTGTCTGTTTTTAGACGTTTTCGTCTGTTTTCATACATTTTCAGCAGTTTTTACATGTTTTCATAGGTTTCGTTCGTTTTCATACGTTTTCCTCCATTTTCGTCTGTTTTCTTTCGTTTTCGTCCATTTTTTATACATTTTCATCCGTTTTCAAACGTGTTTTTACGCTTTCATACGTATTCATTTGTTTTCGTATGTTTTCATGCGTTTCTAAATATCACAATTGACATTCTTAATATCACAAGTGATATTTAGAATATGACATAATATCACTTGTGATATTAAGAATATCAATTGTGGTATTCAGAAACGTATGAAAACGGACGAAAATGTATGAATACGGACAAAAACGTTAGAAAGTGAAAAAAATGTGAATTAAAAAATGTGAAATCACTTGTGATATTCTGAATATCACTTGTGATTTTCTGAATATCACTTGTGATTTTCATGTTACAAAACTTTTGTTGAAAATCACTTGTGATATTCAGAATATCACTTGTGATATTCAGAATATCACTTGCGATTTTCATGTTACAAAACATTTGTTGAAAATCACTTGTGATATTCAAACACACAATGGTGTTTTAGTATCACTTGTTCAGAATAGTTTTAGTATCGTGGTTTGTTTAGTTTGCATTTGTTAGTGGCCTGATTTGTTGTTTAGGTGTTTGTTAAGATGTGATAGCGTCGTGAAATGTAATGAGATTTTTAACTTTAACTGATGTGGGATTATTTGTATGGTGAAATAACTTTAAAACCGGGGGAGAGTTGATTTACCTTATAACTTTTATAGTTTTATATTTCATCCAAGTAGCAGTTTTCTTTTATATAAGATTAATAATACATTTTATTGCGTTACATTACACGACGCTATCACATCTTAACAAACACCTAAACATCAAATCAGGCCACTAACTAACGCAAACTAAACAAATCACTTGTGATATTTAGAATATCACTTGCGATAGAATATCACAAGTGATATTCTGAATATCACAGAATATCACTTGATATTTGGACTAGTGCAACATGAGAGGTATATCTTTGTAAGTACTTGATATTTGGACTAGTGCAATATTTGGACTACTATTTTCTTGTGATATTCAGAATATCACTTGCGATAGAATATCACAAGTGATATACTGAATATCACAGAATATCACTTGTGATATTCAGAAACGTATGAAAACGTCTGAAAACAGTCGAAAACATTTAAAAATAAATGAAAACGAATAAAAACGGACGAAAATGAATGAAAACAGATGAAAACGGACGAAAATGGATGAAAACGTATGAAAACTAACGAAAACAAATGAAAACGGACAAAAATGTATGAAAATGGACGAAAACGTATGAAAATGGACGAATATGTATGAAAACGGACGAAAACGGGCGAAAACATAAGAAAACGGGAGAAAACGTATGAAAACGGACGAAAACGTATGAAAACGGACGAAAATAGATGAAAACGTAAGAAAACGGACAAAAACATATAAAACGGACGAAAACGTATAAAAACGAAGGAAGACGTATGAAAACGGACGAAAACGTATGAAAACGGGCGAAAACGTAAGAAAACAAACGAAAACGTATGCAAACGGGCGAAGATGTAAGAAAACAGACGAAAACATATGAAAACGGACGAAAACGTAAGAAAGCGGATGAAAACGTATGAAAACGGACGAAAACGTATGAAAACAGACGAAAATAGATGAAAACGTAAGAAAACGGACGAAAATGTATAAAAACGGACGAAAACGTATTAAAACGGAGGAAAACGTATGAAAACGGGCGAAATCGTAAGAAAACAGACGAAAACGTATGAAAACGGGCGAAAACGTAAGAAAACAGACGAAAACGTATGAAAACGTAAAAAATGACGAAAACGAATGAAAACGTAAAAAAACCGACGAATATATATGAAAAAAGTATAAAAACGAAAAAAAAACGCGCGAATTAAAAAAGAGCGAAAAAGAAAACGTGAATTAAAAAAAAGACAAAAAAGAAAAGGAAAAAAAAAGTGAATAAATAAGAAAGACAAAAAGACAAGAAAAAAAAACATGGACTTAGGTTACTCTATTAAATCTTAGGTTAATCCCCATCAGATCAAACTAGATGAATGGTTGAGATTTGTCTCTTAGTTTGCAACAAAAATTTGTCTCTAAAATAACTCACCTCATAATTATAAATAATAAATAAAATAAATATATCTCACTTTTGAATATCTATAAAATATTTCAGACCAGTTTCTTCTTGGCCATAAAAGATGTCTAATGGACATTGTCAACCTTGGACGACATTTTTAAACCATATATCTTATCCAAGAAAATAGTTGTCTCAGTAAAGAAGTATATATTACGTAATTGGAGAAAACGAAAGTAGAAAAGTAACAAGGAAAATAAATAAATAATTGTTTTGGGAAACGTGCTGGGTAATATGAGTACCTTTTGTTTGACTACACCATACTCGACATTATTGAAAAAAGGTTGTTTGTATCAATTCAGAATCATTAAAATATGAAAAATGATAAATATTCTTACATTATCATCCTACAAAGTGTTTTACTTAAAGGATTCTAACAAGTGGCAGAACAGACAGTTTGAATGCATGAAGAGAATCAGCGGCGCAGCTACATAGGGGCGGGAGGGGGCGCCCGACCCCCCGAAATTTTTTTTGCGATGTAGGGGGTATATAGTTTTCGTGTAGAAAAATTTCGGTATATTCGGTTTCGACCCCCCGTTTTAATTGTGAAATTTCTTTTATACATTAAGCAATAAAAAATTTTAGATCTCAACCCCCCACTGAAAATTTTCTAGCTTCGCCACTGGAGAGAATGAGTAACAAAAAACTATATAATATTGTTGTGAGTATAGAATGATTTGTAGAATAAAATATAGGATTGTGTAACAAAGCTCTTAAAATATACCATCGTCTTATCTTCCCAACGAGTTTCCCGCTCATTCATCATATACTAAGTCCCTCGTAGAGATAAGTCTTCAGGGTGATTGAGGCATTTGTCAGTCCTCAGTCCCATTAGTGTTGCTTGTAGCTCCTTGTACCTTACTCCCTGACACCGCATCAATTGTACAAAGTGTTTCTTCAGTTGATCTTCGACTTCCTTGAAGCTTAGCAGTTGGTTGAGCTTTATACAACGGTCACTGATTTCTTATATCAATGAGGTTACATCCACTTAAGATCATTAGTGATGCACCTATCACTCACAACCATCAGGGTGTAATCTATGATAACCATCAGGGAGTAACACTTTATGATGACCATCAGAGAGTAAGTCCTTTGATTTCTATCATAGGGTTACTTACTCTCTGATCCGTATCAGTGAGTGCTGTTCTCACTGAGTGAGTTTTGTTATCGCTGACTTATATTAGAGACTTACTTGATTAGGCTATTTTATGTTTAAATACATTGTCAGATATCATTGGGTCGAAATCAGTCCGAACAGTCTCCCCCTATTTGAATATACAAATAGCCTAATCTAGATAAGTAGTAAGTGAGTATAACGGGTTCTTCTTATATACTGATTTACAAAAGGAAAAATTAACAAGCACAATCTTCTTCCTTATTGTTGCCGAACATGGAACAGACCCTTAGATCTTGAACTTTCACCGTCAGAGATCCTGAGTCACTAGTGGTTCACCTTCCTTTTGTATTGATTTGGCTATCTTGAAATATTTCAGAAACTGCAGGGTCAGTTACTCTGTAACACCCCAACCCGACACGGGTGACAATGCCACATTATGGTGTCTATCAGAACAAATAAACGCAAGCGGAAGACTTATCATAAACAATGTGAAGTCAAGAAACATTCAAGACTTACAAAAGACAACATAATCCAACAAGTCTAAACGAATCTGAAATGAAATGTTAAATCCGAAACATAAGTCTACATAATCCAAACAAAAGTGGAATCTAATCAAGGTAGTTCTTCTAAGCTCCTACTCTCACTCTCTGCCCCCAAGAATCCATGCTTAACCTGCCGCAGAAAAAGAAACGCGGCTGAGCTAATGCTCAGTGAACAGATATAAACAAATAACTGATAATAAGATAATCGAAACGAATACGTATCACATTATGTCAAATCAAAGAAAGGAAAAGAGCCTGCTAAGAAATGTCAGATGAAACAGAATACGAAATAAATATGAATCAGATACTGAATCAGAGTGCATAACAAATATCAATTAATATAGGATCGGAGTGTATTGCCCAAGTGCCTAAGCATGATACATGAATAGGCCAAATAATCATATCACAAATCATAAACCATCAATTCCAAAGTTGTACAAGGAGTAGCTAGCTCACAATGTACCAGATTGTGATGGGGTGTAGGAACACACACCTACCAATCACCAGATACAGATACAGATACAGATTCCCTAGGATGCATCCATACGCTCCCTGCAAAACAATATAATGGCCAAAGTGCTATACAACATATACAGAAATGGGAACGCCGGGGATTAATCACACTGCCCCAGATAGTGTCATGCCACCGGTGCCTCAATGACATGGCCTACCTCCATGGCTAGGAATACAGATACAGAAGCTGGACAATACAAGCGCAATCATAATCATATCAATCATTCATATCCTGAACTGACGCATATCAAACTGAATCCTACCAAACACTGAACTGAAGCATATCAAACGGATAACCAACGAATATCAGAATGAGATAGCAAATCAAATATCAAAACGGATATCAATCAGATAACAAAACGGATATCAATAACAATAATGGATAACCATATCAATGGATGTCCTTACTGAAAAAGGACGGAATATCTGTACCTTAACACGTATGAAAGGAAAGCAAACGAATGAATGAGCACAAGAAACAACGTCGCGCCTCTTCAAAAGATCTACACGAAATAGGGAACACTTAATACTTATATGTTCATTTCATAAGTTACAAATGGTTTTTAATGATTTATACTTATAGTTATACCCATAACTTATTTTAGGTTTATTTTACAAATCTGGGTCAGTTTCTCACGATTTCTAAGACACATCAAATGAACTCCATAGACTCTCCCAGTTTTTCCTGAGGTTCCCACAAGAGTTAAGTAGTTACTAAAATTTTTGCAGATTTTATTAATAAATGTAAGTACCCTTTAAAAATTCATCTTTCCAGACCTATCCAGAAAAATAATTGCACAGACACCCTGATGCGTGCGATGTGTCATTGCGGTTTAGCAGTGTTAATGCCTATTCAAGTTTTACATTTATATTTAGCCGACTTATCAATAACACACACACTTAACGAGCAGTGTACCCGGTCAGTTTGTATATAATGGTAAGCAGAGTGTCGATCACTAAGAGTGGAACGTATTATCTAGTTATCCTAATCAGTATTTTAATATCTAAGTTAGCTTTACAGTCTAATCTAACGAAAGGGGTTCAGCCTGAGAGACTGGCACAGTTTAGTTATTTTAATTAAATAGTAAAAACTAATGAGAACGAATCAGCAAATAGCATACACGTACACAGATAGATAATAGAGACAATAAGAAGACCTGTCCTGATAATTAAGCAGCTTGTCACTTGTTTTATTGCTATTTTTATATGAAGTGTATATAATTAAGCCCGTACTCGTTGGTTTCATTATATCGGCGAGTAAACCCTTAATGATTACTTATGAATATCCTACTTATCCAAAGACATCGGATTAAATAGGCGAGGAAGGGGTATGGCGGCCCAAGCAGTGCTCAGCTAGACACAGAGGTAATCAATGCACTAATATAAGTTCACCAAAGACATCAAACATATAAACTTTAATTGATGGGAAAGCAATTTTAAGGCGGGCATTTGATTTTGCGTACTCACAAACTACCGGCCATCAATCCTGATGAATTAAAGCTTACTATTACAATAAAACAAAACTACTTAATGAATTAAATACATGCAGGACCTTCTTACAACTCTAAGATCTTCGTTTAGGGTATGTCTTGTGTTGCCTGTTCGTCTGAATTCGCCTCCTTAGGGTTATGGTGCACACCAAATTCGTCTAGGTCTTGGGGTATTTATAGTTTCTGTCTGAGGGTTCGATGTGGCGCATGTAATGAGCCTATGCGGCGCATTGACTTAACTTCGCGTGGGGTCCAAGCTTATTATATTCTGGAATATTCGTACACCGCCATTAGATGCGGCGTAACTTGAATCTTTATGCGGCGCATGTCCTTCAGTTGTCTTGGATTGTTTCTGGTGAAGTCTTGATAGTGATACGCCGTATGTCAATTGTGTGATGCGGCGTATCTGGAGTAGAACGAGCTTGATCTTCTTCTTTGACCAAAGTTTCATATGCGGCACATGGTAGAATTCCATGCGGCGCTTTCTTCAAAGTCAGGCAATGGTCTTAGAATTCATCTAAGTATGATATTGCGGCGTATCTGTTGAGTTAGATACGGCGCATCTTCTGGGTTTCAGTAGACTTTTGACATCTTGCTCATTTTACTCCGTAATTAGTCCAAAGTCGCCAAGTTTCACCTTTTACCTGTTTTTACCTGAGAATCACTAAAGTAAACATTAAAGCACCGATTCTCATACATAATAGAGTAAAACAAGTTAAATAAATAGGATAAATGATGATAATAAAATGTACTTATTTGAGTTCATCACACCCAGAAAGTTTGCCTTTAACTAACCCATTTAGATACTTCAGAACAATCCACCAAAATTCTAGGAAGCCAAACATATCCTAAATATTACCCCTGTCAAATTATAGCTCTTAACTCCTTATGGTTTGAAAACTAAAAATCAAAAACACCAACTAATTTTCAGACTCGGATTCAACAGGTTTGACACATGATCCCGTAAAATTCAAAAGTATGCCCAATACAACTCTAATTCACTCTAAACCACTTGGATTACTTAATTAGCATATTAAACTTAGCTTACAAACAAAATCCAGTATTAAACCTTTGTGAAACTCAAATTATAACATTCACATATTCAGGTTACCAATCTGTCCTATATTAGACCACCATTTTACATATTTTGATTATATAAACGCACACGATCACTCAAAATTCACAAGACGTGCTTTAATCATCTTATTAACAGGTATTTGACACCCACTTAAATTTATAAAACTCCAGCCCTCTCATATCATTTACCAGCGAGAAGCAAAAACATGGTAACCCACTACCCTTTTAAAAAAAACTGATTTATTCTACATGTCGACACCAAGTTTCACACCATACACCAACTATACAGCCATATAAAATCATGAATACAACAACCCGTAAACCCTCGTTAAACATAACCAGTTCATGCTCCTTTAATTCAGATTATAGGCACATACAAACACAGGTTGACTCACACATACAATTATACAACACACACTTAAAAGACACTCAAAATCCCAGCCCTTGTTCCTTTTAAACTCAGATTGTAAGCTGCGTTAAACACAACTCGACACACCCATATCACGTAAAATAACGACCACAAACACCCACACAACACTAGTCCTTAACGAGCTCAAACCAAGCAAAATACCCACATAAAATCATGTACTTCACATAACTATAACAACCGATGATTACATATTTATACGCCTCATTAATGTCCATTCCAAAACAAATTTTTAGGTTTTGTTTAGTGATGATATTAGATCGACACAAAGGCTGTTTGAAACGACACAAGAACTCACAAACACATGATATAGAATAGCCCATACACGACATCAATTAGTCACCTAGGCGTACCCTTTTATGATTTCATGTTTTATACGTATACTTATCATATGAACAGAATCAAGAAAACACAAAGGCGATGTGTAGGAGTACCTCAAACAGATATAGGATGGATCAAGAACATATGAACCAAAGGAACCAATACCTAATCCTCTTCGAACCAAATCACCCACGATCAAACCAAACACCACGATCACTAATCCTTGCTCACCCACGAATCTGATCACACCTTTAAGATACCCTTGAATCTTTGAGCCTTGAGAGAAAAAGACAGCTTGATCTTTGTGTGTTTATGTAACACCCCCATTTTTCACTGTTCGCAGCGGATTATGTGTTTGGGGTATTACTTCATGGAAACAAAGACAAGATATAGAAAACGACTCGAAAAGAGACGTTTTTGAAAAAGTTGTTATCATTCATTTATGCATCAGAGTTTTTACAGTAAAAGATATACTTTTACCAAAAGAGAGGTCCCTAAGATACGGGTTTAGACACAAAACTGATGAATGATAACTATACTGGACATTCTTATGTCCAGTGCCTCTCCGTGCCAGGGTTCCTATAGTGCCTAATTACCTAGGATAACATGCTTAAAAGTCAACACGTATGTTGAGTGAGAGTCATAGGTTTAAATAGAATGTTAGTGAATACAAGTTCCACATGGTTCAGCTTAAACCCTATGTGTGGAAAAGTTTAGTGATAGAAGGTATATTGCACTAAGCTCATGAACCACACGTTAACAATCCGGGTCATGTGGGCTGTAGACCCAACATGAGGGGATGGGAAGGATAACTTGCCAAAGTTAATCCTTCAGTGGGTTCAAGTATAGTACTTATTGGTACCACCCAGTGAGGTGTTAATACCAACGGGTGTTGTCAAACTCCAATAGATCTATCAACTATACTCGCGTTCGCGTGGGTAAAATATCCCAAACGATTAGATTCATGAATTTTAGTTATGTAGTAGTGGCAGTTTGTTTACTCGTGCAATAACCAAAGAAAAAGACTTATATTCGGTTTAAAGCATGTATCCCCCTCACAGGGTTTGTAAAGCATTTAGAAAGCGTTTAAAAAGTGTGAGGCTATAAAAACTCACCTGGGTCTTATGTTAATTAAAGTAGGGGTTTAGACAACTCACTCACGTATATTGGGTTGGTGTGGGTGTGTGTATGTCAAGTCTTAGTCTAGGTTTCTTAACTAATTATTCTTAGGGTTTTTATATATAACATAACACCGTTCGGGCCATCGTAATTCAGAAGTATATGACTCCTCACATGAAGCTCCCTACTATTGTATTATGTTATCAACATAATACCGTTCGGGCCATCATAATT
>LBNU01001110.1:194116-222458 GCA_014162995.1 Artemisia annua | reverse complement strand
ATATTTGCCATTGAAGTTGTTATTGTATTCTTGATATCATAAATAAAATTAACATATAAGCAAAATCGCGAACCTTTGTACCTTTAATGACTTCGATTGTGGTAGCTTCAACTTCAAGATTTTTGAAAACCCTAGAATCTTTTGTCTTATCCAGTACTCCAGTCGATGGCTCTACACTAGTTGTATCAACTTCAACATCACACTGATTTTCAACTTCAACAGCAACCTCGAAATTCAACAATTTTTCTTCAATCTTAACATCGAACTTTGGTACATGTACTTGCTCTTCGAATGGAATCATCGCAATTCTCTATCCTTTTCATAAGAAAAAGGTAGAGATTACGTTTAGAGTTAGATCATAAAAACCTTTAACTTCACATCGCCATGGTTTTCCCAACCCAATATGACATTCCACTATGGTTTGCGTCAAATGTAAGTATAGTTTACTAGATTTGTATTCGTATGACAGTAGTTCTATGTATAGGGACTAGGTTTGTATTACTTTATATTCCATGTATTGTAATAAGTACAAATACCCTCGCTAGTCTTTGCTAGTGGAATGTGTCTTGCAATAACATTCTTATCATAAGCAAGTTCACCAAACTCTCTCACTGTCTATCTCGTGTAAATATTATTTATAATTAGCTTGTATAGATTCGACCTCTCAACCAATAGAACATCATATTATATAGAAATATTAGATCCTGCATCTATGCCATCCAATTCACTTCACGTTTATAAGACCTACCAATAGATATTGGAATCCAACAAACTTGCGTTCCTCTAATTGGACAATCTCTATTGGTAAATTAAAATAACTAACCAACTTTATCGACACCAAATTTCTACCATTATAATTGTTAATAATTGAAGAAAATACCTTATTATTGATCAAAACTTTTGAATAAAAAATTTTGATTGTTGGTAGTCAAATCTCTATCTTTATCTTTTCCTCCTATTTATCAACCCTCGTATTGTTGAAGGGGATTGGTTCCACCTATGACTGTCAATAGATCCGCTTATGATTGGACGAATTCTTGAACCTCCATAATTGACACCCCCATGGTTTTCGTGGTTGTTACCTCACCTACGAGCACGGAGCGTAGTTTTAGATATATAGTAGAATTCGTGTCGAATTTGGATAGAATTTTAATAAAATCACAGATCCATGTGTTCTCTAGACCATACCCCACCAACAGTATGAATATTTGAATCTTCTACACCATTCACCATCCAGGATACTATCAAGCTTTAGATGCCAACTCACGCACGACTTCTACACCACTCACCATCAAGATACCAACAAGCTATGATGCCAACTGACGCAGGACGCAAAATCGATTTTTAATAAACCCTAATACATGGGTTAATAAACGAGGATGAACCTTCAAGGAATAAAACCCTAACAAAAGATAAACTTTTAAAAACACGTTGTTTATTAATAATCAGATTAAAAAATAAAAGTTACAAACCTAAACCTTATATTTATAGTGGAAAATTATTCTGTAGAAAAAGAAAATTAATTAAAGTAAAAACAAAACTAAAACTAAATGAAGTTTCATAATTAATCAAAATACTTACAAAATTAAAAACTCCTCAAATCTTGTACTCATTGGATCTTCTATACGCAACAATTGAAACTCAAAAAAAAAAAAAAAGAAAAAAAAAATTACAGTCGTATCAATAAGCAAAAATAAAGTAATTTATTATTTTGCATATACTATACAAAAACTAAAGTTATAGTACTTCGTAATATATGGAGATCATGTTAAGTCAGATATGCAATAAGGCCTAAAAGACTAGTTATGATATGATGTAGGCAAACACAATGATTAATTGATGGGATATGCATAGAATTTTAAGATTGATCTGTTTATTTCTTTTTGTGCAAAACGTTTCAAATTTATTATCATTAACATAGAATTTTGTTATAGACTATCTTGATATATAATTATATATCATCAATGATAGTTTATTAACTTTATTAGCTGCATGATTTCTTCTGTGGTATGTCGGCATTCATGACGTATCTACGGGCTTTACGTTTTGCATGGAAATAGTAAATTTTAGTAACACTTTCAAGTATGAAAATTAATGTCATGGCATTTGAATGAAACGGCATGACTGGTATGTCTTTGAGTTTATTAATTATGCTAGCCTTTAAACAAATTAATTACTACGTAGTACACAGTTAATACTTTAGTTGGGTTCAAAATTCACTAATTATAAGCATACATTTGGGGATACTTGCTGAAAGAGTTTAAAATGGTCAAATAAATATTTTGGTTAGACTGCGTAGATCGAGTCAAAAATTTGAACTTTTTAAGTTAACTAAACAGAGAAAAGCCTCGTCCATTTACGATTTATATATATTAGATATATTTTCATACTTCATTCGGTTTTTATAAGAAAATGATATTTGTGTCGAGAACAATCTTATTGTGTTGTCAAATAAAAATCACCCCTTTCTTTACGTTACAAAACTTTATACACAAATAAAATCGTAAGTTTTACCAAACATGATATTCAAGATCCGAGGTAAAACTGCAACTCGTTGGTCCCCTCCATATGCATATATATGCTACATGTTTTTGTTGCCACTTTTCAAACAAACATAGGTAAGCAAGCATGGGGACTTTCTGATATCATGATTCGACATTTACTTTACTCCGTACGTGTAATTGTTGNGATCAAATGAGAAGAAAAACTAAAATGAGAAGGATGAGAAGAAACCACAACCACACATTTGAGATGCACCTACAAAAATAGATGCATCTCCCCTTAAATTTCTCCCTCTTATTTGAATTGTGTGGTTGAAAACTTTTCTCACTCTTCTCATTTTATTTTTTCTTCTTACTAGATTCCCTTAATCAAAATACTTACAAAATTAAAAACTCCTCAAATCTTGTACTCATTGGATCTTCTATACGCAACAGTTGAAACTCAAAAAAGAAAAGAAAAAAAAATTACACGTATCAATAAGCAAAAATAAAGTAATTTATTATTTTGCATATACTATACAAAAACTAAAGTTATAGTACTTCGTAATATATGGAGATCATGTTAAGTCAGATATGCAATAAGGCCTAAAAGACTAGTTATGATATGATGTAGGCAAACACAATGATTAATTGATGGGATATGCATAGAATTTTAAGATTGATCTGTTTATTTCTTTTTGTGCAAAACGTTTCAAATTTATTATCATTAACATAGAATTTTGTTATAGACTATCTTGATATATAATTATATATCATCAATGATAGTTTATTAACTTTATTAGCTGCATGATTTCTTCTGTGGTATGTCGGCATTCATGACGTATCTACGGGCTTTACGTTTTGCATGGAAATAGTAAATTTTAGTAACACTTTCAAGTATGAAAATTAATGTCATGGCATTTGAATGAAACGGCATGACTGGTATGTCTTTGAGTTTATTAATTATGCTAGCCTTTAAACAAATTAATTACTACGTAGTACACAGTTAATACTTTAGTTGGGTTCAAAATTCACTAATTATAAGCATACATTTGGGGATACTTGCTGAAAGAGTTTAAAATGGTCAAATAAATATTTTGGTTAGACTGCGTAGATCGAGTCAAAAATTTGAACTTTTTAAGTTAACTAAACAGAGAAAAGCCTCGTCCATTTACGATTTATATATATTAGATATATTTTCATACTTCATTCGGTTTTTATAAGAAAATGATATTTGTGTCGAGAACAATCTTATTGTGTTGTCAAATAAAAATCACCCCTTTCTTTACGTTACAAAACTTTATACACAAATAAAATCGTAAGTTTTACCAAACATGATATTCAAGATCCGAGGTAAAACTGCAACTCGTTGGTCCCCTCCATATGCATATATATGCTACATGTTTTTGTTGCCACTTTTCAAACAAACATAGGTAAGCAAGCATGGGGACTTTCTGATATCATGATTCGACATTTACTTTACTCCGTACGTGTAATTGTTTTAAAGTTGTTATTACCATCAACTAATGGTCTTACTACTTTCTCCAACGGCTTATCCTTAGTCACTCGAAACAGGTTAACCTCAAAATCCTCATGGTCCTGAACACTATTTTCATTATCCATAACTAGTAATGCACCCTCACTATTATCAACAGGTTGGGTGCCAAAGGAAGACATGTCCAGTGATGAAAAAATAGGATCTATGTGAGGCAACTGATAAGATTGACCAATAGAAGCGACGTCCACGGGTAATTGTGTTAGTTGTAAAAAAGGCTGAAGTGCGAGTTCATTATCTACGTCATCTAATAGCAATCGTCTACAACACAATTGGATAGCCGCACTAGCTACTCTCCTGGCCGGTTCATCCATCTCCAAAAATACAGTCTTAATAGACTGTGGGGTCATTTCGGACAACTCTAATCTAGTCTTGCCTATTTCAACAAACACATCAATCAGTTTATGTTCCTTGACAATGGCTTTCAGTAACTCAAGATTTTCAGGCTCACGAAAGTTATAAAGACCATCATCTAGTGTACTACCAGGCTTAACAAAGTAATAGTAGTTATTGGTCTGACCTTCACTATAACCAATTTGGACCATAAGAGCCTCCAACTCATCTACAGTAACCTCATTTATGTCAATATAATCAACCTGGCATTCCTTACCTCCTTCATAGATTCACTTAGGCCAATTTCTGAAAGTGCCATTGTGGTGAAACCTCATGCTAAAGTAACCAGCATGATCAGCTATTGAAACAAATACCAAAAACACTGTTAGGGTTATCTTAACTATAAGGTAAATTACTTAAACAATCTAAATAACATGTCATTAATTGTAAAAAGATTATCATCAAAAACCCCTTACCATATCGCCTGATTGCAACCTTTCGCTTTGTCTCAAAGTCAGTGAAGAAAGGCTCATCTGTAATCTGCCATAGAGTCAGTCCGAGGTTGGTAGTAGTTGATTTCTCACTTAAAATTTTAGATTTCATGTTTGACATTGCATTAGGGTTTTTTGGTAGGCTTCCACAACAAGTTTGGGGATGACCAATGACTACATATTATACTTATATTAGACTTTATGGCGGGAAAATGTATTGGACGTCTGCTGGGTAGTACATGGGGAGAGAGAAAAATACGACTTGGTAAAAATACGATTATACCCTCCAACTAAACAGGTAACGGGATTGGATAGAACTATAACGGGACGAGGAAGTAACGATTACGGGCCGAGGGACACAATCGGCCTCAAAATCATGAAGTTTGGACGCATGGCGACGAAAAACCAAACTTAGGGTGCCTGTTGATGTTTTTGGGAAAGCTTAGGGACCAACGGTGTATTTAAGTCTAAATAAAATTAATGTATAAGCAAAATAGCGAACCTTTGTACCTTTAATAACTTCGATTGCGGTAGCTTCAACTTCAAGATTTTTCAAAACCCTAGAATCTTTTGTCTTATCCGGTCAGTCGATGGCTCTACACTAGTTGTATCAACTTCAACATCACACTGATTTTCAACTTCAACAACAACCTCGGGATTCAACAATTTTTCTTCAATCTTAACATCGAACTTTGGTACATGTACTTGCTCTTCGGATGAAATCATCGCAATTCTCTATCCTTTTCATAAGAAAAAGGTAGAGATTACTTTTAGAGTTAGATCATAAATACCTTTAACTTCACATCGCCATGGTTTTCCCAACCCAATATGACATTCCACTATTGTTTGCGTCAAATATAAGTATAGTTTACTAGATTTGTATTCGTATGACAGTAGTTCTATGTATAGGGACTAGATTTGTATTACTTTATATTCCATGTATTGTAATAAGTACAAATACCCCCGCTAGTCTTTGCTAGTGGAATGTGTCTTGCAATAACATTCTTATCATAAGCAAGTTGACCAAACTCTCTCACTGTCTATCTCGTGTAAATATTGTTTATAATTAGCTTGTATAGATTCGACCTCTCAAAAAATAGAACATCATATTATATAGAAATATTGGATCCTGCATCTATGCCATCCAATTCACTTCATGTTTATAAGACCTACAAATAGATATTGGAATCCAACAAACTTGCGTTCCTCTAATTGGACAATCTCTATTCGTAAATTAAAATAACTAACCAATTTTATCGACACCAAATTTCTACTACCATAATTGTCAATAATTGAAGAAAATACCTTATTATTGATCAAAACTTTTGAATAAAAAATTTTGATTGTTGGTAGTCAAATCTCTATATTTATCCTTTCCTCCTATTTATCAACCCTCGTATTGTTGAAGGGGATTGGTTCCACCTATGATTGTCAATAGATCCGTTTATGATTGGAGAAATTCTTGAACCTCCATAATTGGCACCCCCGTGGTTTTCGTGGTTGTTACCTCACCTATGAACACGGAGCGTAGTTTAGATATATAGTAGAATTCGTGTCGAATTTGGATATAATTTTGATGAAATCACATATCCATGTGTTCTCTAGACCATACCCCACCAACAGTATGGATATTTGAGTCTTCTACACCATTCACCATCCAGGATACTATCAAGCTTTAGATGCCAACTGACGCATGACGCATAATCGATTTTTTTATAAACCCTAATACAAGAGTTAATAAACGAGGATGAACCTTCAGGGAATAAAACCCTAATAAAAGATAAACTCTTAAAAACACGTTGTTTATTAATAATCATATTAAAAAATAAAAGTTACAAACCTAAACCCTATATTTATAGTGGAAAATTATTCTGTAGAAAAAGAAAATTAATTAAAGTAAAAACAAAACTAAAACTAAATGAAGTTTCATAATTAATCAAAAGAGTTAGGATCAAATGAGAAGAAAAGCTAAAATGAGAAGGATGAGAAAAAACCACAACCACACATTTGAGATGCACCTACAAAAATAGATGCATCTCCCCTTAAATTTCTCCCTCTTATTTGAATTGTGTGGTTGAAAACTTTTCTCACTCTTCTCATTTTATTTTTTCTTCTTACTAGATTCCCTTAATCAAAATACTTACAAAATTAAAAACTCCTCAAATCTTGTACTCATTGGATCTTCTATACGCAACAGTTGAAACTCAAAAAAGAAAAGAAAAAAAAATTACACGTATCAATAAGCAAAAATAAAGTAATTTATTATTTTGCATATACTATACAAAAACTAAAGTTATAGTACTTCGTAATATATGGAGATCATGTTAAGTCAGATATGCAATAAGGCCTAAAAGACTATAGTGATGATATGATGTAGGCAAACACAATGATTAATTGATGGGATATGCATAGAATTTTAAGATTGATCTGTTTATTTCTTTTTGTGCAAAACGTTTCAAATTTATTATCATTAACATAGAATTTTGTTATAGACTATCTTGATATATATCAGCAATGATAGTTTATTAACTTTATTAGCTGCATGATTTCTTCTGTGGTATGTCGGCATTCATGACGTATCTACGGGCTTTACGTTTTGCATGGAAATAGTAAATTTTAGTAGCACTTTCAAGTTTCAAGTATGAAAATTAATGCCATGGCATTTGAATGAAATGGCATGACTGGTATGTTTTAATTTGAGTTTATTAATTATGCTAGCCTTTAATTTGAGTACACAATTGATACTTTAGTTGGGTTCAAAATTCACTAATTATAAGCATACATTTGGGGATACTTGCTGAAAGAGTTTAAAATGGTCAAATAAATATTTTGGTTAGACTGCGTAGATCGAGTCAAAATTTTGAACTTTTAAAGTTAACTAAAAAGAGAAAAGCCTCGTCCATTTACGATTTATATATTAGATATATTTTCATACTTCATTCGGTTTTTATAATAAAATGATATTTGTGTCGAGAACAATCTTATTGTGTTGTCAAATAGAAATCACCCCCTTCTTTACGTTACAAAACTTTATACACAAATAAAATCGTAAGTTTTACCAAACATGATATTCAAGATCCGAGGTAAAACTGCAACTCGTTGGTCCCCTCCATATGCATATATATGCTACATGTTTTTGTTGCCACTTTTCAAACAAACATAGGTAAGCAAGCATGGGGACTTTCTGATATCATGATTCGACATTTACTTTACTCCGTACGTGTAATTGTTTAAGTCATTGCACAAGGAAAATAGATGTTATGGTTCATTATTATGGCCAAACCGCCAAAGGAACCCTTGCAAACTACTAAGTGACGTAATTAGGGGGTGTCCTACAATGTCACGAGACTCCGATGTTTCTTTGTGTTAATTTTCGTAAAAATCTTTATCGTCATTTTGTTGCTAGTCCATTAATAGGCGAAATGTATACTATATTGAGGTTCAAAACTATGTGTGCCTCGTTCACTCTAAAACCTGGTTCCGCCCCGAATCTACTACTAAAGCTTGTCAAAAATGTTATTTAGCTTAATCAGATCAGTTTCACCCACATTCAGCTAAGATGGCGATCCAAACTAATCCGTTATTAACAAAAAAACAATGGTTTCTTTTTGTCGCAACAACTTAACTAGCTAGAAATTAAACCCATCATGCTACTTTAAAATGCCTCATTCTTTGTTTTGAACTTCACCGCATAATTCAGGGAGAATTTTTTTAATTTTATGCATGAGGCTAATATAATTTAGATCAATTTAAACCTCAAGAAAAGCTATACCAAAAATTAAATAATTGTGGTCTGCTAATTCACTAAATGTGAAGACAAGTTATCAATTTTTCAAACAAAAAAATCACGATCATGACGAGCATTTAGCATATATCTTGAGATCATTCAAGCAGGGGTTAGTATACTTAACAGCTTAATTAGTTTCTTTATTATGAAAATAATGTTATATACTCGTAATATATATACTTGTTTGTAAGTTCTCACATTAGTAGTGCATAGGCCTTTATATTTCTAAGCCAAAATTCAAAAGACTCGATCATGTACCAATCGAGTTTCGAATTTTAGTATAAAATAATGCTAATTATGGAATAACTTTGAATCTTTGATAAACTAATTAGTTTTTATATCAACTATTGCATGCATGCATGGATTTGCAAAGCAAGTTAATTGGTTTTTAATTCTTTTGGGCAATTATTGGGTCATGTCATAAAGCAGCAAAGTTAATTGAAGTGGATGATTAAGATACTAATTGAAAGTTAAACCCTTTAATCTCAATTATGAAAAATCTAGTCAAAGTTATAATGTGAATGAATTGACCAAACTTTTCTTCGAATTATTGCTATTTCTTAATCCATATGTTTGCACGAAGTCATTAATTCTATGAAATAATTCCTTCTTAAAGACAAGCACAAACAATCATACGTGGTTTTCAACAATTAATGTTTTTAATAAACAGGTTATGAAAATATAAATGCAAACAAAGTTAGTGTAGTATTGTAGTCGGCATCTATATTTTTTTCTTGTAAATCACTCGCTCTTCCTTGTGTCGTGGTAAAATGATTATATTAATTGATGTAACAACGATCCTTTATATGCAACTTATCCATTATATAAAGTATTAAAACTATTTTCAAAAAATCAATACCTGAAAATGAATTGCCATAAGTTGTTAAGCTCTAATCCCGATTATCAAAAAGATAATTTAACTTATTAGAAAATAAAACCTCATAAAGAAAAATACATAAAAAAAAGTACCATGATTAAACTACAACTTGTTTATCTATGTTATAAAAATATTTCAAAGATCATCGATGATTTGGTGTGTTGTTACAAAATTTTCAAACACAGATTTAATTAATTGTGAGTGATTATGCTTTTACTTTCAATTTATTTATTTACAAAAATCGTAATGAGATCCGATGGTTGTATTTATTGGGAGCTTCCTTCCTTGTTTCAAGGTTAACTTTTGGTCTTTCGGCATAAAGAAATGTATTATTAATAAATTATGATAATGATGTTGTTTAAATCAAAGTAGGTATTGTTGCGTTCAACATCTTGAAGTAATGCTGACGATGCATTTCGATTTGATATTGCTTTTGCTAATCTTATATCGTTATATAAAAACATTGCTGGATTCACAAATTTATATGTTATATTGATATGTCTAAACCCAATATTTTGAAAACCGGACCGGACATATAAACAGATTTATACTGGTTTTTTGTTTTCTCGGGTTTTTGTGATTTTTTGGTTGAACCGGAAGAACCGTCGAACCGGATCCGGTCCGGTTCACCGGTTGAACCTGCTAAACCAGTCCGTTGAACCAGTTTTGATCTGATTCACCCGTTAAACAAGCCGATTAGGTCCGGTTTTCAAAACATTGTTTAAAACTTCTTGACAAGTGTATGCCACTTGGCCACTTATCGTACTAGTCATTCGTTAATGTAGTACACATTACATGCCCTATTAATTATGTTTAACTCGTATAACATGTTTAACTGATCACCAGTGCCTATTATTTGTTAGTCGATATATTAGATGGGCTCAAGCCCGTGTTTCAGAATAGTCTTTGTTATCTCATTCATGTCAATATTTGGTATATAAAAAGAAATACAAGGATTATTCTAGAACTCGGGCTTGAGCCCATACAATACGTCGACTGACATTATTGTGTGAGAAGCCTTTCAATCAAAATGGTTGTAAGTTTAACTCTTGCTTAAACATGTTGAGATAGTATGTGATGTGTATATTGTGAGATAATTGTTGTTCTAAAAAAACAATGCTTAACTGATAAACTTATTTATTAGATAAATAATTAAATAGATGGTGTTCGGGATATGTCATATGTGTTAAGTATGAGCCGATTACGTAAATAAACCATGTTATGATATTTTGACCCGTCGATCTAAAAACTTGTAACCACCAACTCGAACCTAAACCTGACGCCAATTACCGCCTCTACTTTTACCTTCTTTATAAGGATTTATCTAACTTGTGCCGTAAGGGCACACGTTAAACACACTAAAAAGTACAGAAAAGTACTTAGGGACCCACACAAAAGTTTAGTAAACTTTTGTGTGAATTCCTAAGTCCTTTTTCGGGAATCCCATAGTACTTTTGGTGTGCTTAACTTGTGAGGCACAAACTATTTATGATTACAAATTAAACCACACACAAACATTACTCAAAAGAAAAGCACTTGAGACATTGCAGTTAACGTCATTTTGTATCAAAAAGAATACTTTTGTGTTCCCATTTAATTTAACGTAATGTATCTCTATACACATGTATCGTCCTTATCAAATGCAATGTCTTTTGTCGTGCCTCTATGTCGTTGGCTTCTTGATGAGTTGATGGGCTGTCTTGCAAGTTGCAACTACAATATGTAAAAATAACCCAGAATGTTATACTTGTGCCTATTTTTAACTTATACTACCTGTGATGACTAAAGATTATGGTAAATGTTTCTGAAAATAAGAGATTCTACTTGCTACCATTTCTAGATTTGGGTTTTTTATTTGTGGAAAACGAATGATCCAGTTTAGCTAATGGGCTACAAACTTTTTTGTCCCAGTTACTTGCAAGTTGCATTAAGCAAGTGGGCTTATTTGTTATTATAGCAATCTTTTAGTACTAAATGAAGTGATTTGAATCATTTGATGACTTGCAAAATTCATAGGCACAATATATCACATGCTTGCGTTAAGAAATCCGACTTTGAATACTTGTCGAGTTATTATGCGCCTGCGTTTTGGATGAAGAAGGTACTTGGTTTAACATAAAATGGGGATTACCTTAAACCTATGCGTTCGTGAAAACGAAGGTCCGAAATACAAATTCATTATGACATGGGAACTTATTATTATATTTATTGATATTCTTTTGCCAATACTACTTTATGAAAAATGGTTTGGGCCCTAATAGATTAATTTTTGCAACAAAGGGAACCAAGAAGGTGTTGATTTGGACTATGTAACTGAAATAGCCCAAGTGGCAGATATATAGTCCATGCCCCCGTACGAGATGTTTGAATCTTGAAAGAGTCGTTTTAGATTTTCAACTTAGAGCATTGGTGTTGTAGAAAAAGTGTTGCCACTTCATTCCATTTTCTATAACACCAAAATCCATCACAACATGCTAAACACTCATCCTTCCTATCACACCATATATTGGCCATGATGCACCTCTAAACCTTACCGTTTATTTTATTTTATTTTATTTAATAAAACAACACACTAAACCAATATTAAAATTTAATTTATAAAAGGATACAAGCTACATTTAAAAAAAAATTAAAAAAAAAAAACTGCAATTTAGTGATTAAAGTTCATAAATGCTCCACAATATAGTGTCGAAAGTCGTCGTGCACTATCTTATCTTGAACTTCTTTGCTTTTCCGTCATCGTATCTCGCATCATTCAACCCGAGTACGTATAATATTCGGTTGCGGAGAAACGTAAAATTCGTTAAATTCACTAACTGTGAAATCTTGATCTTTCAATATCATTTTATGTAATATGATGCAACAATACATGATTCTTCGTAGCATGTTGACTTGGTAAGCACGTGCAGGTTGTTGTATAATTCCCCAACGATCTTGTAGGACTCTGAAAGCTAGTTTGATAACTTTTCTTGAACTCTTTTAAACTTCATTGTTTTTTTCATACCTCGCAATATAAACCAATTTGAAAAGTAGACCATTGAGGATAAATTTCATCCGCTAAATAGTAACCTTTTTGCGTATGTTTTTCTATTTACTACAAATGGAGCTTCCGGAGCTACATCGGCAATAAGCTCATCAAATAATGGTGAACCATGTAGAATATTGAGGTCGTTATTTGCCCCTAGAACAACAAAATATGCATGCCAAATTAAAAAATCATATAACGCAGCGGCTTCAAGCATTAGAGTCGGGTATTTATGATCACACATTTTGAATTTCCCGCGTAAGGCCTTCGGACTGTTTGCCATTCCCAATGCATACAATCAATGCTCTCGAGCATTCNATAATACTTTTGGTGTGCTTAACTTGTGAGTCACAAACTATTTATAATTACAAATTAAACTACACACAAACATTACTCAAAAGAAAAGCACTTGAGACATTGCAGTTAACGTCATTTTGTATCAAAAAGAATACTTTTGTGTTCCCATTTAATTTAACGTAATGTATCTCTATACACATGTATCGTCCTTATCAAACGCAATGTCTTTTGTCGTGTCTCTATGTCGTGGCTTCTTGATGAGTTGATGGGCTGTCTTGCAAGTTGCAACTACAATATGTAAAAATAACCCAGAATGTTATACTTGTGCCTATTTTTAACTTATACTACCTGTGATGACTAAAGATTATGGTAAATGTTTCTGAAAATAAGAGATTCTACCATTTCTAGATTTGGTTTTCTTATTTGTGGAAAACGAATGATCCAGTTAGCTAATGGGCTACAAACTTTTTTTGTCCCAGTTACTTGCAAGTTGCATTAAGCAAGTGGGCTTATTTGTTATTATAGCAATCTTTTAGTACTAAATGAAGTGATTTGAATCATTTGATGACTTGCAAAATTCATAGGCACAATATATCACATGCTTGCGTTAAGAAATCCGACTTTGAATACTTGTCGAGTTATTATGCGCCTGCGTTTTGGTTTAACATAAAATGGGGATTTCCTTAAACCTATGCGTTCGTGAAAACGAAGGTCCGAAATACAAATTCATTATGACATGGGAACTTATTTTTATATTTATTGATATTCTTTTGCCAATACTACTTTATGAAAAATGGTTTGGGCCCTGATAGATTAATTTTTGCAACAAAGGGAACCAAGAAGGTGTTGATTTGGACTATGTAACTGAAATAGCCCAAGTGGCAGATATATGGTCCATGCCCCCGTACGAGATGTTGAATCTTGAAAGAGTCGTTTTAGATTTTCAACTTAGAGCATTGGTGCTGTAGAAAAAGTGTTGCCACTTCATTCCATTTTCTATAACACCAAAATCCATCACAACATGCTAAACACTCATCCTTCCTATCACATCTGATATTGGCCATGATGCACCTCTAAACCTTACCGTTTATTTTATTTTATTTTATTTAATAAAACAACACACTAAACCAATATTAAAATTTAATTTATAAAAGGATACAAGCTGCATTTAAAAAAAAAAATAAAAAAAAACTGCAATTTAGTGATTAAAGTTCATAAATGCTCCACAATATAGTGTCGAAAGTCGTCGTGCACTATCTTATCTTGAACTTCTTTGCTTTTTCGTCATCGTATCTCGCATCATTCAACCCGAGTACGTGTAATATTCGGTTGCGGAGAAACGTAAAATTCGTTAAATTCACTAACTGTGAAATCTTGATCATTCAATATCATTTTATGTAATATGATGCAACAATACATGATTCTTTGTAGCATGTTGACTTGGTAAGCACGTGCAGGTTGTTGTATAATTCCCCAACGATCTTGTAGGAATCTGAAAGCTAGTTTGATAACTTTTCTTGAACTCTTTTAAACTTCATTGTTTTTTTCATACCTCGCAATATAAACCAATTTGACAAGTAGACCATTGAGGATAAATTTCATCCGCTAAATAGTAACCTTTTTGCGTATGTTTTTCTATTTACTACAAATGGAGCTTCCGGAGCTACATCGGCAATAAGCTCATCAAATAATGGTGAACCATGTAGAATATTGAGGTCGTTATTTGCCCCTAGAACAACAAAATATGCATGCCAAATTAACAAATCATATAACGCAACGGCTTCAAGCATTAGAGTCGGGTATTTATGATCACGCATTTTGAATTTCCCGCGTAAGGCCTTCGGACTGTTTGCCATTCCCAATGCATACAATCAATGCTCTCGAGCATTACCGGGAGTCCTGTTTTTCTTCGTGCAATGCATATATATGTTGGATAACATTTAAATCGGGCTTTCTTAAAAACTCTTCTAAGTATAAAATATATATGCATTTAGTGAAGTTTTGTAAGCATTTACGTGAACAACGTTCGCCAATCTACAAGTACTCGCCAAATGTATCGGGTGATGTGTCGTATGCCCGTTGACGAATGACCAATGTGCGTTTCATGATATGACTAATACTTAAATGACTCGTACAATTCGGTCATTTTTTTTTTTAAATGAAGTATTTGGGAAGAGAGTCAACATTATAATTGGTAATATCGGTAACTATTTGTTTAAAAGTTTTAAACTCATAAAATACATTCGGTTAAAATTCCTCTCCGTGTATTTAGGTGAATTATTTTCGTCTTCAAAATAATCTTCCATTAGTCGTTGTTCTGCAACCTCTCGTTCACATGGTATGTATGCCCTAGTAATAGAAACCGAACTCTCGGCTTCTTGATTACCCAAAGCTTGAAATTGTTGATAATATTGAAAGTATTGGGAATACCGTTCCACATCGTCTTGAGAGTAAATATTGTAAAGATCATATTTGTTGGAATCCATACGTAAGAAAAGTATCGTTGAGATGTGTATAGGAAAGTGTGTTGTAAAAATTAGAAGATTAATGGGGTATTTATAAGATTTTAAATGGTAAAAATTGAAAGAAAAAAATGGGTATTTTTATGCTTCAAACGGCAATATTTTCAAAATATTGTTGTTTTTAACTATTACTCACTGTTAAAAAAGAGAAAAATAATAATAAAAGTAAAATACGGGACAGTTTGGGCTGGTGGGGATGGCGCCACACACGAAAACGCCACAAGTGGTGTGCTGCTCGCATTTTCAAGCCGCGTTTTGGCCAAGACGCTTGATACCATATGCTCTTAGTGTGAACGATTTAATTTATTTACTCGTGCATTTGTGGTTGTTGCTTATAACAATAACAAATTTTAGATATACGTGAAGCAAATACAATTAGCCCGCGACTATGATCATTCTATAAGCGACTCCGATCATTCTATAAATAGATTCGTGTGCTTACAAAGTTTAAACTCGACATTTATTTAAAGAAATGCTACATGTACATAATGTTCAGTAAGAAAATTCACACATGTGTCGATTATATATGGATAGTGAAAAACATTAAAGAGAAAATATAGTAAAGTTTGATTGGTGCATCACACTCGCAAGATGTATGAGTAAAAAAAATATATGTGTGGATATAGCATTTCCGATTTATAAATGTTGTTTTAGTTTTCAGATTGAACATATGATGCAACGGTAGTTTGGCAACACTTCTACCAAACGAGTTAACAAATTTGCGCTTGGATTACACTATTACAATCGACGCTTTCCCCGTCGACTTTTTTACGACGTTGCCGTCGTCATGTCGACGGGAGCATGACGACGCCGATGCCCCGTCGGCAACAGCATTACCGTCGACAATCGCCGTCGACATTGTGGGTCCCACTTCGTTTTTCAGTCAAAGGAATTCTTTGTCCGTCAAATTGTTCCCGTCGACATGTCGACGGGAGTGTATAACTAATTAACATTTTAATTATTAAAGGTTAATTGAGTTTTATACACTCCCGTCGACATCTTGACGGGGACAATTTTTGACGGGTCAACGTATTGGTCAACGTTTGTTTAATGATGCCGTCGACATGTCAACCGCATCATTAAACTATCAATATTTTTTGTTTAATGATGCCGTCGACATGTCGACTGCATCATTAAACTATCAATATTTTTGTTTGATGGTGCCGTTGATATGTTGACGGTACCAATGTTATATCCTGCTAACAGCAGGCTGCAAAATCAGCAATATTCCAGTTTTTTTCCGGAAAAATCTACCAAAACATGCAATACCAAAACCTGTAACCATAAGCTATAACCACTCAATATCAACATGTCCTAACACATACAACTCGACATCGGCTAAAACACTTGCAAATTATCGCTAAACACCCTCAAAATGCATTAAAACGTATAAAGTCTACAAAACGGGGTGTGGTAATATCTAAACCTAGCTGCCATATCCACAAATGTTTCAATATCCGCGATGTTCAAGTCGCCAAAAGGTTAAACTACAAAATACTAAGATAAGGGTCGCGAAAATATTGTTTCAACCATAAGCACAACACAAAATAACCCAAGTTTGTACCTCTACATCCCCAACTCACTCATCATGATCACTATCACCATNATCATTAAACTATCAATATTTTTGTTTGATGGTGCCGTTGATATGTCGACGGTACCAATGTTATATCCTGCTAACAGCAGGCTGCAAAATCAGCAATATTCCAGATTTTTTCCGGAAAATTTTCCGGAAAAATCTAACAAAACATGCAATACCAAAACCTGTAACCATAAGCTATAACCACTCAATATCAACATGTCCAAACACATACAACTCGACATCGGCTAAAACACTTGCAAATTATCGCTAAACACCCTCAAAATGCATTAAAACATATAAAGTCTACAAAACGGGGTGTGGTAATATCTAAACCTAGCTGCCATATCCACAAATGTTTCAATATCCGCGATGTTCAAGTCGCCAAAAGGTTAAACTACAAAATACTAAGATAAGGGTCGCGAAAATATTTGTTCAACCATAAGCACAACACAAAATAACCCAAGTTTGTACCTCTACATCCCCAACTCACTAATCATGATCACTATCACCATCCAAATCTTCGATATCGCCGCTCCCACTCCCGCTCCCGCCAGCTCCACTGCCCGAGCCATCCACGTGCTGAGAACCCACCTGACTAATATACTGGGACCATTGCGGGTTGGTCGAGGCAAAACCGGTCAACAAATCGAGCTGCATCTGACTAATATATATGGTTATACACGAGATGTTAAACGAACGAGTTGAGATGATATGGTTATACACGAGATCTTAAACTAACAAGTCGATATGCTATGGTTATACACGAGAATGTTGGCGCCAGAATTTCCCACCTAACAACTTATCCTCACAATATAAACACACACATACACACACACACACACTCATCTAACTAATAAAAACTCACACACACACTCATCTCACTATCTCTCTCTCTCTCTCTAGCAGTTTCCGTTTTCTGGCGACACCAGCAGTTTACGGCCGTCAGAATCTTTTTCTGGCCACCACCTTTTATCACCTCAACTTGTAGATCGGGCCACCCCGGTCACGATTCTACCACTCAACCTCACAACCACAAACACACACTGTTATCATGGTGAATATGGCGGAATTTGAAGCTTTTTCTTGTCCTTGTAGACGAGGAGACGTAATCCTGCGAGAATCGCATAAACCTTACTCCCGTGGTAAACTATACTATGCGTGTCCATTATCGAAGGTGAACAATTACATACTTTTTTGTGTATTATCTAAATAATTTGGCAGGTTGTTAAAAATAATAGTTTTTACTCTTTAACAGGGTGGGACAACGAAATATGGATGCGATTTCTTTTTATGGAAGGAGGAACGAATCGCCAAAATGACCGCTTCTCTTGGAGCTTCAATATCAAGCGGTTCTGGATCTGCTCCAACAATGTGCTCAAACTGTCATGAAAAAGATCTTAGGATAAACATGCAAAATCAGTTGCTACTCTCAAGAATAAGGATGCTGGAGGCAAAACTTGAAATGGCAACGTATCCCGACAACCACGACCACGCATGTCAGTCGGATGCAATACTCCGTGACCTTTTAGGTGACATGGATAATTTTCATATGTAGTACTGTTGTTGTTGTTGTTGTTGTTGTTGTTGTTGTTGTTGTTGTTGTTGTTGTTNGTCGAGATGCTATGGTTATACACGAGAATGTTGGCGCCAAAATTTCCCACCTAACAACTTATCCTCACAATATAAACACACACACACACACACACACACACACACACTCATCTAACTAATAAAAACTCTCACACACACTCATCTCACTATCTCTCTCTCTCTCTCTCTCTCTCTCTCTCTAGCAGTTTCCATTTTCTGGCGACACCAGCAGTTTACGGCCGTCGGAATCTTTTTCTGGCCACCACCTTTTATCACCTCAACTTGTAGATCGGGCCACCCCGGTCACGATTCTACCACTCAACCTCACAACCACAAAAACACACTGTTATCATGGTGAAGATGGCGGAATTTGAAGCTTTTCCTTGTCCTTGTAGAAGAGGAGACGTAATCCTGCGAGAATCGCATAAACCTTACTCCCGTGGTAAACTATACTATGCGTGTCCATTATCGAAGGTGAACAATTACATACTTTTTTGTGTATTATCTAAATAATTTGGCAGGTTGTTAATAATAATANAAAAACACACTGTTATCATGGTGAAGATGGCGGAATTTGAAGCTTTTCCTTGTCCTTGTAGAAGAGGAGACGTAATCCTGCGAGAATTGCATAAACCTTACTCCCGTGGTAAACTATACTATGCGTGTCCATTATCGAAGGTGAACAATTACATACTTTTTTGTGTATTATCTAAATAATTTGGCAGGTTGTTAATAATAATAGTTTTTACTCTTTAACAGGGTGGGACAACGAAATATGGATGCGATTTCTTTTTATGGAAGGAGGAACGAATCGCCAAGATGACCGCTTCTCTTGGAGCTTCAACATCAAGCGGTTCTGGATCTGCTCCAACAAGGTGCTCAAACTGTATGAAAAAGATCTTAGGATAAACATGCTTGAGGCACAAAATCAGTTGCTACTCTCAAGAATAAGGATGCTGGAGGCAAAACTTGAAATGGCAACGTATCCCGACAACCAAGACCACGCATGTCAGTCGGATGCAATACTCCGTGACCTTTTAGGTGACATGGATAATTTTCATATGTAGTACTGTTGTTGTTGTTGTTGTTGTTGTTGTTGTTGTTGTTGTTGTTGTTGTGTTGTTGATGTTATTGTTGTTGTTTAATAAAATGTTGTTGTTGTTGTGATAACTGATGTCGAAATTGCTTTATATTTTAAATTCGTACGCACAAAACAAATAATAGAACTGAAGGAACAATATCACAATTAACAAACACGAAGGCAAACCGTTTATTTAAAACACACAAGAGTTCTCAACCACATACATTTTCATACAGACTCAAACTAAACAACTCGACAAGCAAACGAAACAGATCAAACGAAACAACTCGACAACCAAACGAAACAACTCAAACTAAACAACTCGACAACCAAATGAAACAGATCAAACTAAACAACCCGTTTATTTTTTTTTGCCGCTACTCCCCGCTTTGCTTGAACTCGCACCATCTTTTCCCTTCCTTGCTCTCATTTCCTTTAGATGTGCAAACGTAGCTTCCAGATATGCTATTCTATTTTCCAGATTATCAATTCCGGCGTTGACGTTAAACGTGCTTTCAGCTTCATCGTCACCTCCAACAGCAGCAGGTTGAGCTGCAACTGCAGGTTGAGCTGCAGCAGCAGCTTGAGCTTCAGCAGCATCTAGCTCTTCCAAATACTCTCTATAGTACGGCTTTCTCCTCAACCATTCCAGAATCTTGTCTCTCTGCCATGGTGCACAGTTCGCATAAGAACCATATTCATCAAAAATTTCCCAGCCCCAATGAAGTATAATTTCATTATACAGGAGCTCGTGTGATAAAGCCTTTGACCATTCCTGTTCCGGAGTTAAACCATCCATTGTTATGTGTGTTTTGTGAGATTGACAAACGGGTTTTTGTGCGAATCAAGAATGTATGTCTAAAATGAGACGGAAATGATTTTGTGAGAATGTATATAGGTAAAAAATGAGACGGGAATGATTTTGTAAGAATATTTATAGGTAAAATATTTTGGGAGATAATCCCGTCGACATGTCAACGGGAACAAAACACGCGGGAAAAATCCCGCCATATATATTGGCCAATATTTTACCATAATTATATTTACTTACTTATCCCGTCGACATGTCAACGGGAACGTTAAATAGAACACAGTAATCAACCCTAATCACACGTTAATTATGCTTTTATTTGTGATTAATATGCTCCTGTCGACATGTCGACGGGAGCATATTGGCGGGATAATTTCGCGCCCAAGTTTGGCCAATTATTGAGGTTGAAAACTTTGACCAATATGTTCCCGTCGAGATGTCGACGGGAGCGTATCAACCCGAAAAATTCAACGCGTTTGGTCAAACGATTTTTTTGTCGTTTTCTGCATATTCCCGACGACATTTTGTCGAAGGGACGACCTTCGTTGCCTGTTTTCCTGTTTCTTGTAGTGTTACTGTTACAATGGATCTAATACCATAAACAGAATCACAACACTGCAATGTCACCCAGCCAACCACCCCTTGGTGAAATCTTTTTATTACTTAATAGTCAAGAAGATGAGTCCACAAAACGTGTGCTCACCAAACAAATACAAAGAAAAGAGATAGTCCCCTTCAGAAGGATCATATCTATCTCACTACAAGAATCTGATACAATAAACCTCACTACAACACTCTCAATACTAATCAAACAGACTAGACAAGCTGATCAAGATGATCAAAGACTAAGACCAAGAAAACTGTAACAAACTTGAGAGAGAAAGCTTTGATGTGAGAGAGAGATAATGACTGAAATGAGACGGCTAGGGCTGGATCTTAGCTTTTATAAGAGAAAGTTACACTTTCACCCTTGTAGAAACTAAAACCTGTCACAAGCCGCTAAACATACAAACATTAGTGAAACATGACACATTAAGTCCCTTGACTTAATAAGTCAACCATAAGCTTGCAACACATAACATATTTCAACAATAACACATACGTGTAGGGATCTCAATTTGATTTGGATTGAGTGGATTAACCATCGAATAAAAGCTTGTACAAAAAGCTTGTAATTTTTTTCCCTAGCTTATTGTTAGTTATAAAAAAAACTTTGTAAAGAAAAAAGAAATATTTGCCACATTTGGCTCGCATGGTAGCAACGGACTAACTTGTACTGTAGCACTTTATAAATGTTGCGTTGAGATACAACATATACATTTGAGCATTTATATCTACACATATACAACGAGCTTAGTTATAACTCTATATATAATTTTAAGGCAAAACCATAAAACTCAAGGTCTTAGTTGCACTCTCAGTCGTTTATAAACGAGTGCCCGAGTTTGCTTCCATAACTTGTGAGCTTCAGAATCATCATTTGCAAGCATTGAGCAACGACTCTCATTACAGTCTACAAAATATTTCCCGGTCACCCCTTCTGTTTTCGAGCTTAGAGCGACATAACATGTGGTTGATGCACCTTGTGATGTTGTTTTCAGCAACTTTGAAGCAATGAAGAACATAGAATCTGTTTACAAACAAACAAAAAAGAATATTTTAGTGCCTTTTTCAGTACAAAAAGTGCATGTCACTACAAAATGATTCAATTGTGTTTGCAATGTTTATGTGGTTATTGAGCATGCCTGTGATAATGCCTTTATGGTCCCTTATGATTCCGGTCTTAACAATGCCTGGATGTACTGCATTGATAGTTACATTCGCGTCTATTGCCTGTCATTTGATTCCCACAAAGCGAAAAGCCAAATTAGATCACCTTCGACTTTTCACTTTATCATAACTTTTAGGAACAAACGTACCTTCATCTGTTTTGCGAGTTCTTTAGTATGCATTATGTTGGCCAACTTTGATTGAGCATATGCCCGTGTCGCGTTATAACTATATATATATCAAGAAAAACACGCATTAGAGTTTTATAAACCAAGTTTAACTTTTTAGGTTAAACTTGAAAAAAGATCACATACTGTTTTGGTTGGAGCATGCTGTTGAAGCTAAAATTATCCTTTTTCACCCAAGTGTGAATAACAGAAGAAACATTCACTATTCTTCCTTGAACTCCTGTTTGTCTTGCAGTTTCTATCAGTTTTTCTAACAGTAGCTCAGTTAATAAAAAATGACCTGTCCAAAATTAAATCAGTGGAGTAAATATTACAGTATAATTCATTAAAAATAGTGTATATGAAAGGCCGGTGGTACAAAGCACCAATCAAAGTGCATAGAGACACATCAACTATTTATAGTGCTAATCGATGCGACATAAGTTGACCTTCGTTTCTCACCTCCATTCCAAATGTCTAATGTTGTTTTAACTTTTAGAGAAATTAAAAGGCATAAAAGTAAATGAAAGTGGAAAATGTACATGTTTTTTTATTACTTATATGAAAAAAGAAGTACAAAGTTTGATATGAGGTTTTCATTTAATTGACATATATAATCAAATACCACTAGTACTAAAAATATATTCGATTTTATATGTAAATTATATATTTTTTTTGAAGTGAAAGCTACTTCCACATGACATATTATATGCGATAATTTTATAATGAGATACTATAATATTGTTAAAAAAGTGAATAAAAGTTTCAAGAGATTACCCAAGTAATTTGTAGCAAAAGTCATTTCAAATTTATCTTCTGAGAACTCCAACTTCTGAGAAAATTTGCCTGCATTATTTCTAAGAAATAAAGAATTCAATTGACTAATAACTTCAAAAATTTACATTACGTGATTTCAAACAAACATGCGTGCAGAATGAGATGAATTCAAGGTTAAACCTTACATGAGAATATTTAGAGGTATGTCTAATGACAAAAACTCGGAACAAAATTTTTTGATGGAAGCAAATGAACTCAAATCAATCTCCAAGACTATGATCTCGGCTTTCGGGTGCTCCTTTTGTATATTTTCCTTCACTTGAGCTGCCTTTCGTAGATTTCGTGCGGGAATCACAACCCTCACCCCTCTCTTCGCTAGAACTCGTGCTGTCTCTGCCCCGATCCCAGAAGTAGCCCCTCAAAAATCGAAAATTTGAACATATATTTAGTAATCTCATTAATGGTTTTTTTGCATGGCGAAACATGGTTATGTTCCATAGGTATATTTCAATGTCTTAGATTCTAATTATTATTGGTATGCATGTGAATATTAAGAACATATACTCCATAACTAATTAATATACATAAATTTGTTACCTAGGCACATTACTGTGAAAGAAAAAGGAAAATGTATGTAAAGGATTAAGCATACAAAAAAGTGAAAACATGATTGTGATATTGTCATGGGGATTGTCTGGCTAGCAGTGATATTATTTAAACCAATGAGAAAAGGTATTCATGAAAGACAAAACAATATTTGGCTCAACAAGAAAATGGTCCCATGCACTTCATTACATTTTATTAGTATTTCTTATACTATACTCGATCCGTATTAGATACTCAATTAATTAAAATCGAAACAATTCCTTCCAAGGATTAAGAAATCGACATGGCATGGAACAAGATAGGACAAGACAAAGATATCAAAATCAATCTACCAACTATTGATAAGATTTTTATTTTATTTTTTATTATTTATTTATTTATTAATTATGTTTTTTAATTTTTATTTTTTTTAATTTTTATTTATTTATTTATTATTATTATTTTTTGGGTTTGAAAAAAGTCGTGTACCTGTAATCTAAACTTTTTGTTCATATACATAACATAATTGTTGCATGATTCAGCCTAATTTGTTGGATTACTAAGAAACTATGCATTTGTTTCTTGAAATAACTGGTTATATGATAATATCTGTAATATATGGACGTCAAGTTAAGTTAACTATTTTATAACGGTTATTGATTATTGCATGTGTTCTAGGAACACAAACCAATTTATGCAAATCTTCCTTCCTCATGAACCTTTCAAGCCCTACCATACTCTTGTGTATGGTTGAATTAATACCTCATCTAATATAAGTCACTTCTATATATAAGTTTTAAAATCAAAGTTTGATGAAATGCAACGAATGCTACGACAGAATGTATAGTAAACCATATATATTCACGCAGACAAAATTTATGACATTCAAAAGAAGAAGATATAATTATGTACTTGTACATGCATCTAGCATAAGTTGGTATATATCTAGGATCAAATGATAACAACTTACAAATGAAAATGAATGAAAATTTGTTATTTAGGTGTCGGGTAACTCGTGATTCTCTAGCTTTTGTAGGGTCGATGTAATTTCTCAGCTTCTTACAGCTAGTTAGTATCTATATTATATANGCGTTGATAGTTACATTCGCGTCTATTGCCTGTCATTTGATTCCCACAAAGCGAAAAGCCAAATTAGATCACCTTCGACTTTTCACTTTATCATAACTTTTAGGAACAAACGTACCTTCATCTGTTGTGCGAGTTCTTTAGTATGCATTATGTTGGCCAACTTTGATTGAGCATATGCCCGTGTCGCGTTATAACTATATATATCAAGAAAAACATGCATTAGAGTTTTATAAACTAAGTTTAACTTTTTAGGTTAAACTTGAAAAAAGATCACATACTGTTTTGGTTGGAGCATGCTGTTGAAGCTAAAATTATCCTTTTTCACCCAAGTGTGAATAACAGAAGAAACATTCACTATTCTTCCTTGAACTCCTGTTTGTCTTGCAGTTTCTATCAGTTTTTCTAACAGTAGCTCAGTTAATAAAAAATGACCTGTCCAAAATTAAATCAATCGAGTAAATATTACAGTATAATTCATTAAAAATAGTATATATGAAAGGCCGGTGGTACAAAGCACCAATCAAAGTGCATAGAGACACATCAACTATTTATAGTGCTAATCGATGCGACATAAGTTGACCTTCGTTTTTCACCTCCATTCCAAATGTCTAATGTTGTTTTAACTTTTAGAGAAAAGGAATAAACGTAAATGAAAGTGGAAAATGTACATGTTTTTTTTATTACTTATATGAAAAAAGAAGTACAAAGTTTGATATGAGGTTTTCATTTTATTTTTTTTTTCATTTTTTTTCCCCATTTAATTGACATATATAATCAAATACCACTAGTATTAAAAAAATATTCGATTTTATATGTAAATATATATTTTTTTGAAGTGAAAGCTACTTCCACATGACATATTATATGCGATAATTTTATAATGAGATGCTATAATATTGTATAAAAAGTGAATAAAAGTTTCAAGAGATTACCCAAGTAATTTGTAGCAAAAGTCATTTCAAATTTATCTTCTGAGAACTCCAACTTCTGAGAAAATTTGCCTGCATTATTTCTAAGAAATAAAGAATTCAATTGACTAATTAATAACTTCAAAAATTTACATTACGTGATCTCAAACAAACATGCATGCAAAATGAGACGAATTCAAGGTTAAACCTTACATGAGAATATTTAGAGGTATGTCTAATGACAAAAACTCGGAACAAAATTTTCTGATGGAAGCAAATGAACTCAAATCAATCTCCAAGACTATGATCTCGGCTTTCGGGTGCTCCTTTTTTATATTTTCCTTCACTTGAGCTGCCTTTCGTAGATTTCGTGCGGGAATCACAACCCTCACCCCTCTCTTCGCTAGAACTCGTGCTGTCTCTGCCCCTATCCCAGAAGTAGCCCCTTAAAAATCGAAAATTTAAACATACATTAGTAATCTCATTAATGGTTTTTTTGCATGTCGAAACAGGATATGTTCCATAGGTATATTTCAATGTGTTAGATTCTAATTATTATTGGTATGCATGTGAATATTAAGAACATATACTCCATAAATTTGTTACCTAGGCACATTACTGTGAAAGAAAAAGGAAAATGTATGTAAAGGTTTAAGCATACAAAAAAGTGAAAACATGATTGTGATATTGTCATGGGGATTGTCTGGCTAGCAGTGATATTATTTAAACCAATGAGAAAAGGTATTCATGAAAGACAAAACCATATTTGGCTCAACAAGAAAATGGTCCCATGCACTTCATTACATTTTATTAGTATTTCTTATACTATACTCGATCCGTATTAGATACTCAATTAATTAAAATCGAAACAATTCCTTCCAAGGATTAAGAAATCGACATGGCATGGAACAAGATAGGACAAGACAAAGATATCAAAATCAATCTACCAACTATTGATAAGATTTTTATTTTATTTTTTATTATTTATTTATTTATTATTTTTTTATTTTTTTAATTTTTAATTTTTAATTTTTAATTTTTATTATTATTTTTTTTGGGTTTGAAAAAAGTCATATACATAACATAATTGTTGCATGATTCAGCCTAACTTGTTGGATTACTAAGAAACTATGGATTTGTTTCTTGAAATAACTGGTTATATGATAATATCTGTAATATGGACGTCAAGTTAACTATTTTATCACCGTTATTGATTATTGCATGTGTTCTAACAGAAACCAATTTATGCAAATCCTCCTTCCTCATGAACCTTTCAAGCCTTACCATACTCTTGTGTATGTTTGAATTAATACCTCATCTAATATAAGTCACTTCTATATATAAGTTTTAAAATCAAAGTTTGATGAAATGCAACGAATGCTACAAAGAATGTAAACCATATATTCACGCAGAAAAAATTTATGGCATTCAGTTGTGAAAAAAAAAGGAAGAAGATATAATTATGTACTTGTACATGCATCTAGCACAAGTTGGTATGTATCTAGGATCAAATGATAACAACTTACAAATGAAAACGAATGAAAATTTGTTATTTAGGTGTCGGGTAACTCGTGATTCTCTAGCTTTTGTAGGGTCGATGTAATTTCTCAGCTTCTTACAGCTAGTTAGTATATATCTTCCTTTAAAAGAAATAGATGACACATGAATTTCGATACTCTAAACACACAAGATTTGTAACATGTTCATAAATCATATTAATGGAAGACTAGAGGAAGATCAATAACATCATA
This sequence comes from Artemisia annua, assembly GCA_014162995.1. Lineage (NCBI taxonomy): Eukaryota > Viridiplantae > Streptophyta > Magnoliopsida > Asterales > Asteraceae > Artemisia > Artemisia annua. Next base: position 194,980 of record LBNU01001110.1, on the reverse strand, counting down.
GTGATATTTGACAAAATTAAATGATCAAAAATTTACCAGTGACAATGGCAGTGAGATTAGGATGAAGTGAAGAACAATCTTGAGTAACTTGATCAGCAGTTGATTTTGATCCATAGCCACTTTGACCAGCAATACCAGCTAAATACCTCATGGTTCCCTTCATGTTTAGTTTACACCTTATTACAAATTTCCACACAAATGCTATGACACCAAATATATTGACACAAATATATAAAAGTGTTTTCAGCATTCTGCTACTCCATGGTCCACCATAAGATGGTGGTCTTCACCACTAGCATTTGTTATAAAAGGGTTATACGTAAGGAAGTCAAATATTTGACTATTCTATTTATTATTTAGGTGAGTTGTTTAAAAGTGAAGCAAGTGATTAATCGTGGAAAAAAAAGCACAATTAATAATGTTGGAGGTTTCTTTCTACCTGGTAATTATTGTTGTCTCATCTTTTTATTGGTTCTACTGTCGTTATATATAGAGCCAAGTCCTACTAGATCGTGTGATCCAAATAAACCATATCATTTGGATTGTGAATTTCCCATTTAAACTGTGTACGTAGTTTAAAACATACAGGTAATATCGTTTTTTAATGCATGAATTTTTTTATAAATTATTCAGAGGTACATGCACTGACGGAACTATAAGGTCTCGCGGTGTTACGATACCTAGATGCAAATTTTAATTCGTAGTGTTAATATTCGTAAAAATTCAAAACACACTCCCAAAACTTTCCTAAAGACACCCGGTCTAAAGTCCAATGGAATTGTATTTCTAGCACTTGCTTAGTCGATCCAGGTGAAAAATAGACTCGCGCAAAAAACAGATTGGCCACATTCTACATATCCCCCC
>LBNU01001110.1:178415-190812 GCA_014162995.1 Artemisia annua | reverse complement strand
CCCCACCCCAATTCCCCCGGCGCGGTTTGACTCATCTTTTGTGGTATTTTTTGAAGAAACCGATCGTTCCAACGACCGAGTTGTTAAGGAAAGAAAAGAGGGTTGTGTGGGTGTGATGTTGATTTTTGTAAGATATATTTGTGTTTAAGTGAGGTATGCTTGGGTAGTAAAATTGGTTATTTTATATTGATGGTATTGAAAATGTAATATGCTGCTGACTTGACAGTCATGTTTGCACTCGCTATTACCACCGCGCCTAAGAGTAAATCACTTTCTTTGAATAGTAAGCATACACTTACCTTCACTAAATGCGTGTCATGATGTTACTTGAATATTCAACCTACTGGTTCAGAAGCATTTTTGCAACATTCAGGTACTATCTGCCACTAGATTAAATATTGTTTGGTTGTTCTTGATGTTTACTTGAATACTCAACCTACTGGTTCAGAAGCATTTTTGCAACATTCAGTACTATCTGCCACTAGATTAAATATTGTTTGGTTGTTAATTTTGAATACAAGCTATCTATCTCTAGTAATATGAAAATAAATTATAATTTCACGTATTTTTTAATAAAGAAAACGTAAGTTAATTAATACGATAAGTTAATACATATCGTTAATGTTTAGTTAAAGAATTAAGAAAATGTTTAAAAAAATAGCCGATAGGTTTAATCTTGATATGTAAATAATGGTCGATGAAACATTTGCTCTTACAACACTAGATGCAATCACAAGTCACTCTTGCCAAACATGGCGCGCGCTCCTTTTGGCTTAAGCCAAATACATGTTATTGCACTGCCGGCCTCTCCCCTCGCCAAATATTTCGCCAATAATTTAGCGTATGCCAAATGGGAGTTTTATTTATTTATTTATTTATTTTATGTTGTGTTTAAAATGTGGGATATTGGCTTAAGTTATTGGAGAGGGTGTTTTTAGGTATGTGAGAGAGGTAAATGAATCGGAAAAAAGCTCAAATAACGCCTTAGCTTATGTTATTGTACGAGTGCTCTTATTTGATAAAAGGTGAGTTGTTTACGTTATTCCATTTTGTTAAACAATTACAGGCGTATGTGTTTGAAAGGTGCATGTATGCAACCTTTAAGAACTAGTGTGATTAATTGAACACAAAATGATCAACTACCCAATGCTATAACGATTCCCGATCAAATATCAGTTTTACTCTTATAAGTTTTCACTAAAAATATAATCCAGCTAGTGATCATTACGATTTAAGTAATAATTCCTTTTGCAACACATCAAAACACATTAAGTTTCACAAAATGTTGATACTTTTCCAAAAAAACAAACTAAAAAACTTGAATCTTTCCTCACGGGATTATGTCTGGATTGTATAAAGATAGCAAATATTTTGATGGGAAAACATATCCACAAAAAGTGCCAATAATATCACATTATGTCCTGGCTTGTTCGTCTTCTTGCACCAAAACAATATATGGCAAAAATATATAGATAGATCGACTTGATATAAATGTATGTGGTCTTGTTTCATACACGTCTTGTTTGGCTGTTTGCTCATGCAATGTTAAATGCGTCGTTCTTGTAGAAATTAGAGGGAATACCGAAAATTATATATATTATAAGATTCAACAAACTATGAAACTTACAAAAAATTAAATAAAGGACTAATCTAAACAAAACCTAGCAATTAAACGGGCCGAATCCAATGAGCTTGCAGGCCTTTGTTATCTAACCATTCTCACATTAAACTTGGTATATTATTATGCATGCAGGTGTCTAAAATATTCACCAAACACAATCCCTGCAAATATATACAAATGTTATGACCAAATAAATTGTGTTAGGCCATGCACCAACCATGAAATGATTAAGTGAAAGAAATGGAGAAAAAGGTGGTACCCCATAAACAACCGCGTAACATCCACACTCATTTGTTTCTTCTCTCTCACACGTGCACATCTAGATACAACTCTATTCGTAATAAGTTTGTCTTTCTTAATTTCTTTTTAAATTATTTTGAATCAACACCTAAAGAAGATTTTGGACAAAAAGTTCACCTAGTTAAGCTAATCTAATAGTTGATAATCTTAAAATACCTAGGTAGATATGCATGTATCTTAGGTATAAGTATATTAGTATGGTACTTATTAAACATGCATGTATCCACAAATATACCATGATATTGTTTATCTCACTATTTGGTTAAGATGGTCAACTTTTATGGTCTCTACAAACAATTTTCAGGATTATTAGAAAAGGAACGTTGATGACAAAAGTGCTTTTGGTGCGTGCAACCAACCGTGTCACGCACGTATGTATCTTTTTCTGTCGTTTGGGTCCAAATTTTCCACCCATTTAGTCACCTTTTTAGACTTTTGTCTTCAAAAATAATTAATAGTTTTTCTTTTAAATAAAACAAATTGTCTCATGTTTAACGCCATATTATATTTTATTATGGAATCCTAGTTGAATAAAAGTTCTTTCAAGGAACATATTAGTATTAAAGTATCATGAGATAAAATGATAAATACACTTTTAGCAGGTCCAATGTATAAATGTAAAGCTGTTACAAATATTGAGAATTTAATATAATATGAATAGAAAAAAAGTACTTATAATTTCAGTGCCTCGTTTTCAAGATTACCTAGGGGGAAAAAGCTAAAAGAATGAACAATTACATTGAATACTATTAGAAAAATGACATTTTTATGGAAAAATTATCATTGTATGTTTAAAATAACACTTTTCTCATTCATTTCTTAAAAAGATTATTCCAGAACAAATGGGCAATAGTTACGATAGGTGCGCGGTGCGCCAGTAGTGAGCAGATATTGAAGTCTCATTTTAATTTTTTTTCTCAAGGCTTCCCAAAACTAAAGAATAGCTCAAATATTTTGCCTCAGTTTTCCATTTAGTTGTTGTTTGGTTAATAATTAAAGGACCTCAATTTTTGGATGACATGGTGTTTTCCCAACCTTTACTAGCTAACACTTGAAATTTGTTTGATCTTAAACACACGAGCATTGATAAAGGGACCTAATAAAGGGACCTAATCATGGACCTAATGCTTAAAATACATGTACAGTGCATGCACTGTACAAGTATTTTAAGCATTAGGTCCATAATTAGGTCCCTTTATTAGGTCCATCAAACATTTTCCTAAACACAATGATGGATCTTCGTCTACTTGTGTACGTAACTATTACCGGTGTTTAACTCTTGTTATAAGTCACAAATTAAACACTTGCTATCTACAGTATAAAAATAGTAATAAATTTGTAACTTAACTTTGGCTTTTCACCATTGTAGCTATTTTAGTTGAATTTGTGTACACTGTACAATGTACAGTATGATTCTACATATATTTGCATGTCATACACGAAAACTCACATGCATGCATAGACAGCATAGTTGATAGTCCACATCACATGCAAAAACTTTACCCTTGGATTGTTTACCCTCCCTCACCTTTCTACATTACGCTCATACATCATATATCAAATTCGAGCATCATATAAATCAATATAGAAATGTGAAATGAGTCTTTCTATAGTATTAAGTTAGTGTGTATAGAATAGAGGAACATTGAAGTTGACTACTCAAAAACAATTGAGTTTTGAAATGGAAAACAAATATGGCCCCATTTGTTTCCTCACTTGTTTACACCGTCCATCAAGCTGCCTCTTGTTTCACAACCACTTCTCTTTTACTTTCCATGCTTTTTACTGTTTTCTTGCCCCTCAAAACTAAAGTTGGTGCAATTAAAGGTTAATTTTCATAATTTCATGTGGGCGAGTTACATTTTCAAACATGTTTAATGCATCCATGACTTGTATATTGTACCTTAAAAGTTGCACATTGGTTTGGATTTGTGGGATTGCATAAATAGGAAAAGGAGGATAGAGTTGATTAAAGCCAAAAGTAGAAATCAATTACATCTCCAATATTTCTACATCTAATTGATTAGGGTTTTGCAAATCTTGTTTGAAACAAAAGTCTACTTAATTAGCCCAACACCATATGATCAAATGATAGTTTAATTAGAGTGGGGACAAACCTGTTGTGTTAGTTAACGTAATAACTACAAATTTTTTCAACTTAGAAAACGATGTGTGGTAAGACATAAAAGTAATTATAATTGGATTGTCATATAAGTCGGCATAAATTAATCATGTTAATCCACTGTGAGTATGCATCTGTCTATACTTATCAATGAAGCGTTGATAAGCAGGGGACATAAAATATCTTGTGTGTACGATATTTCAAATTCGTGTATAACTTTTCTAAGCAAGAATTTAAGATGTGAATGGACCAAAACAAAAAGCTAAATACTTGGCTAGTGACACCCGAATGAGCTTATGAACATGAAAAATGAGGTCATTGTTTGCACTATATAAAAAAGTGCACAAGTAGTTTTTTATATGAACAATAGAACTTGTTAAACGGGTGATAAATCTTCTTGTAGTCAGATGAAATTCAAACGTAAGTTAGAACTAAAGAAAAGAAAATACTTTATGTTTAATCTATCGAAGCACCTCGATCAAAAGTGTATCTTAACCCTGAAATGAATAAATACCTTTAGACTATACACAATTAAGACTGGTACATTTAAAAGAAGAGGTTGATACACACACCATTTTTTTTTAATACTTTCACTACAATGTTACACACCTAATGCACATGTTACAAGGTGAGATATGCATGATTGTGGTGCAAGAATAAAAAGGAGTGGTGTGAGTATCAATGGTCTTAAAAGAAACACTAATCATAGTATCATACAACTGAGACCTCTGGACACGTGAGAACACTACTCGGTAGAATTCATGGTTCCTAGATGTTTCTGAAACGCACCTTTCTTGATTGGACAAAAAATTGTTGGAACATTACTTATTATTTTTTTGTTGTTTTTTGTGATTGCCACAAATTAGAGATTAGTGGCAGTTTTTCTGTCACTAAACCGTCACTAAACCGTCGCTAATTGGCCGTCATTATTGTAAATACGCATCTTTTCGAATTGGTGACAGTTAGATCTATTAAAAACGCGTCAATGAGCGAACCATCGCGACTGTTTGAACCAGTGGCAGTTAGCGACTGTTATTCTGTCGCTAGGTCATCGCTAAAGCGTCACTAATTCTGAACCATTGTGACTATTACGAAAAGAAGGGTCTCTAAGGCCATTTGAAGGGGTATTGTTACTGTTTTGAAGGGTCACCATGTGCCTATATATAGAGGACGAATTTGTCACTTTGGATTCATAAAAAACACACAAACATCATTCATTTTCATCATTGTAACATAACCGATTCGCTAGATGCCTAGATTCAAGTTTCATACTTGATTTGATTGTTGTATCCTCTAAACAGTTCGTACTAGATAGGATGAATTTCTGTTTAAGGACACTGCTAGTCGCAGACCTCAATTTGTTGTTGTAATCATACGATTCTTTACAAAACAATTTGTATTAAGTTTATATTATTCCTAACAAAAATAACAATTTTGCGCATAAACGACTTAACTATAATGGACCTCGCGTTACTCTTTTATAAACTGATAAAAATCTATTACAAACTAACCCTTTAAAGTATTTTAAATGAAACCAGACTCATTTACCTTTAAAACGACTGGTGACACGACCTCTAACGACTTATGATTGATTTCGTACACGATAAACAAAACGGACAAAATCTGAAAAATATCATACGGCTTTATGCTTCGGGGCATACATCCATATGGTTATCTCAGAAAGTTATGTTACAGGCATACACCTTTATGCTCAAAAGTGTATGGCTGTACAGTTTTGTTAGAGACTTCTGTAACAAGGGTACAACCATATGCTCAAAAGCATATGGCTTTATGCCCATGTATAAGGTACTACCAAAAATCCACTTTACACAATTTTTCGGAAAACGACTTCTACAACTTGACATAACATCAAAACTTTCAGAAATCTTTAACATAAACATAATACATCATTTTAATAAACAATTGTGATCTAAACGACCCATGAACACATATTTTACGGGATTAGCCAAACACTCGTTTTTACCCATTTTCAATACAATTTTTACACAACTTTATAACACACTTTGAACTCTTTAAATACAACTTCAAATCTATAACAAGACTCTATAAACTGAACTTTTCAAATGACAACAAAACCATGACACTTTGGGGGTTCAACCATGACTTGAGCTCGGTATCCTACAACCGCCTTTCTACTCATGAACCAACTACTTTCCATTCGGGCTTCCAATCTTAGGCCTTTTACCAAGACCATTGCTTGCATTGCATAATACCAACAAAACATGTCAACAAGTATAACGTAAGTTTTTGCTTAATAAGTAACCAGATTATAATGAGTTATCATAATTAACATAATCAAAAGCATTACATACACATCAGAGTTAATCCACTTAATCATTCACATACATCACTTGCAACCAAGCATCTTAACTACGTCAATCATACTAACACTACACATTGAAACATAAATTATTCACATTCCTTAATTCGTCTTACGACTAACCAATAATTCATCTTGAAACATAAATAATTCATCCAAACCACTTCTAAGCCTCTTAAATCCTTACAACATAACACTTAACAACCAATATAAATAACACAATCGATCATTTAATATCATAACACAATATAACCATTGATGAGGAGAAATTTGTTACGCTTTTAAGGGGTCATTTAAGCCCTAAATCGTGTTTTTATGATCAAATATTACCTCAAATCGTTTCTTTTGTCATTTTAGGTACTTTGGACAAGAATTCTGGAAAATGGTGCATTTTTGACGTTTTTGGAGTGAAAAGTGAAGAAAACGACAAAGTCAAGAAACCATGCTGGAAATTGTACCTGACGGCGTCAAGAGTCACAAGGTGACACCGTCACTCAATGAGACAAGAGGTGGATATCACATTTACACTTGACGCGCCTAAAGATAAATTAGGGCTTAACATGTTACGGTGTCATGTTATACAAAAAGTAAACCGTCACGTGTTAATCTATAACGTGACGGCCCAGAAGACCTACCAGGGGACAGCGTCAAGCACTTGGATTGGACGACAAGAAACCCTAGCCACGGCGAGATGATGGCGTCAGACATCAAAAGGTGACGCCATCACCTGTGTAAATCTATATATAATTTTCGATTTTTCATTCATTGTGTGAAACTTTTAGTGGGGAACTTTTGGTGTACAAACCCTAATCCGACTTTTGCAGTAATTTTAGGGTTTCAAACCCTCTTTTCTTCCATGTTGAATTGAAGATAAGTTATCCTTTAATCATTCAATATGTCTATTGCAGAAAACGAAAACCCACCAAATCTGTCACCCAACTATCACTTTAACAATAACTCTGATATGGATGAATCTGACCACGGTACTGACCATGAAAATGGACCTTTTTATTATTCAGATTCCGATGAGGACTTAGGTGATGGTGAAGTAGTTGATGATGTTAGGAGGGAAGAGGAAGCTGATCCTCTTAAGTATGTTGACCCTAGGACAAAGATTGAAAAAGATAGTCTATTTAATATGCAATTTCCTTGTTAATTTGGATTTAGGAGCTTTGATGCTTACCTTAACTCATCTTTACCAATGAACATAATTTCGCGTACTGAATATAACAAAATCATGGTGAATGAATTAGAATACCAAGGAGATAATATTGTTGCTAGAGCAAAGACATTGCATGTGTTTGTAGGAAGCTTTGTCTATTTAGTTGATTTTATGATTATGGAGAATCTAGGAGAGTTTATTGATAGTAGCTTAACCCAAGTCGTGATTGGGAAGCCCTTTAAAAGGCTAACCAAATTAGATAAGAGACTTATGGAAGGGTTAATTACCTTCTCAGACGGATACGAAGATTTTGTCTATCAAATGCTCCGTGCACAGCCTAGATTTAAGGATTTTTCTATTGAGAGATGTAATAGGCTCCCCCCTCACGATATGTTAAGTGAGAACGACATAAGAAAAGGGCTTAAATATCCACATGAAAAGAATAAGAGGTATTATCGCGGATGTTTAGAGCTAAGTGATGACTGTAAGAAAGATGAGGCAACAATTAGATGGCTCACACTCGGATACGTGAGCATTAGCGACACTAGGTGAGAATGACTTTGAGTCTAGCTGCAAGACTCATAAATAAATAAAAGCGCTTCTTGGGAGGCAACCCAGGCTTTAATTGTATGTTTATTTGCTTTTATTTACTTCCGTATGTATGTTTCATTTATATTGTTTATGGTTCATGTATCAACATTTTGTGAAAATGCTTTATTTTGTTTTTAACTTCGTCTTAACTACATATAAAGGTATTTTGCAAAAGATAAGTGTAAGAGAAATCTAAATTTGTTTCTAAACATATAACTTCTTTTTCCAAAAGCCAATTGAATCATCAATCTTCAAACTTAATTCTTCAAGATTCAAACTTCATTCTTCAATCTTGTTTGGAACTAGTACATTCTTGCTCCATCAACGTTATATAAATTAATATTCAAATAATTAGCAAGAGATAAAATGTCTATAATTTACAACTTAAAGATAAATAAATATACCTTTTTATTTGTGCTATTCTATCCAAGCCTTCACCATTTTTTTGGATTAAGGCCTATGCGAAGCCAATCTTAAGTACAAATTAGGCATTCAATCGCCCGGTCACCTAAAGAACTCCTACACGAATCCATGACTCAAACACTTTGAGATGGGAATAGCTAACTTATCTTTAGCCGTTAATGAAAGTATGGGAAATCTTTGGCTATTTACCTTCCACCATTGCAAAATATCAAAATGCACACTGATGAGGTGAAAAGTGCACCCATTTTAGGGGGTCATTTAAGCCCTAATTCGTGATAATATGATCAAATATTGCCTTAAATCGTTCCTTTTGTCATTTTAGGTACTTTTGAGAAGAATTCTGGAAAACACCTCATTTTGGACGTTTTTGGAGCATAAAGTGAAGAAAACGACAAAGTCTCAAAAGAATGATGGAAATCCTTCCTGACGGCGTCAGAGTCACAAGGTGACGCCGTCAGCCAACCAAGACAAAGGAGTGGATTCTGACTATACGTGACGCCCTAAGAAGAAAATGTGAAAATAACACCTGACGGCGTCAGGTGTTATGGATCCTAGGCCGTCAGGTGTTAAGTTAAAGAGAGACGGCCCAGCTCAGTTTTGTACGTGACGGCGTCAGAGATGGATCTAGGTGATCCGAGAACCCTAATGGCGGCGAGCTGACGGCGTCAGAGCCTATAACCTGACGCCGTCAGAATGTATTTTCTATATATACTTTTCTATTTTTCATTCATTAGTGTGCAACTTTTTGGGAACAAACCCTAGACGATTTTATCAGCTTTTTCAAGGGTTTTTCACCCTTGATTCTTCCATGTTCAATTAAAGATAAGTCTCCCTTCAAATTAATCAATATGTCTATGTGTTGGTTAATTATATCTTATGCTTGTCTTTCAATTAACATGCTAGGCTAGATTTATCTTGTGTTTGCTTAGATCTAATGAAACCTAACTATTGATTATTGGTTGTTGGTGTGTTATTAATTGTATTGGATGATTGTTTATCGATGTTAGGCTTAAGAAAACTGGCTAACCTCCTATACGGTAACTTGCTTGAACGTCTTAAGAAACATGAACCAATGCGTACTAGGTTATTATGGTTGTATTTAATGCATGAGCGAATTCTAATGATCCCATGTTAGGAGCTTCTTAGCCGGCTCGACATAGGAGTGAAGTAGGAGCTTATAGAGTTGGGGAAGTACGTACGCCACCCCACGAATGGTATTAAGGAATACACCCGTCATCCACGCAATTAATACACACTAACCAACCGGTAAAAGATAGTTAGGGAGTAAGGAAATCTAAGTAAACACACTTGTCTCCATATAAGTTTCACAACCTTTTATTTTCTTGTTATTTTATTTTATTTGCAATAGTAGTTTTTGGGTTAGTTGGCTAGCAACTAATTCCGCCCACTCCTTCAAACCCGAGATTTTACTTGCTTTCATAAAATATAAAAAAAACAAAAATAATCTTCCCTCACCCTTAGACCTAATTAGAGTAGCTTTTCATACCTAACGAACACTATTCCCTGTGGAGAACGTTCAATCCCCCGTACTTACCACTACACTATACTACATCGGTCAGGTACACTGCCTGGTGGGGTTGTAAGCCTCTTGAGATCCCTCGAGATGTAAAACCTGTTGTAAGGTTGCAAAACCACGCATCACACACTCTTATCAAATGGTTCACAAATTTCACCAAGATACTTATCCAATTTACTAGTCGATGAATTAGATGATTGGCCCCTTTTCATCCTACTTCTTAACATGTCTTCGTTATTGGGTTCGTCACTAGTGTTGATGGTCCTTTGCCTTTTACCAAAGGTTGAGGAAGTGCTAGAAAATGGAGTATGAATACCCTCGTAATCTTCATAAAAAAAAGTTCCAGTTCACCTTGATGTAGTTAATCTTTTTCTTGTCACAATCGGTAAACCTTCTCTTGCATAATGGTGTTTCACAATAACATCCAAAAAGTCATGTTCCTTTGATCAAGTATGAATGCAAAATACACCACCAAGTTCATATTTTTCACCTCGCAATTATATTTATCAAATTTCGGCTACATCACTTTTGCAATATCATAAAGATGTTCATCCACAGGCGGTTTATCATGAATATCACAATCAAGTTGTTAGTGGCTAATTCATTGACAAGTATATGTGATGTCACATACTTTGTATCGGAAATTATTAAAATAATATCATAAAAAGCTTTCAGAAAATGACACAATTTTTTCGCTTTTGTCCAATCATCTGATGTTGGAACGGAATTACCCTTGCTCCTAACATGATTACCAAACTCCACGTCTTCTAAATCATATCTAGCAAAAGCATCTTGATATACATGAGCCACTTCCAACATTTTGTAGGTCGAGTTCAACCTAGTTGGACAATCAAGTACCAAACTCTTAGTGCTATCACATCTAGCAATTTGGGCACATTTAGTGAACTTTTCAATTCTAGAACATGACTTCTTTATCCACTTAACCGCACATCTAATTAGGGTTGAGCATCGGGCCGAAACCGACCCGTCCCGACCCGAACCCGACCCATACCGAAACTGACAAGCTGGAAAATCCTAACTGAATCCCGACCCGAGTCTAGTTCGGGTAATCTCGAATCCCGTCTTGAGTCCCGAAACAAAACCGTTTTGTATGGTATTNAGAACATGACTTCTTTATCCACTTAACCGCACATCTAATTAGGGTTGAGCATCGGGCCGAAACCGACCCGTCCCGACCCGAACCCGACCCATACCGAAACTGACAAGCTGGAAAATCCTAACTGAATCCCGACCCGAGTCTAGTTCGGGTAATCTCGAATCCCGTCTTGAGTCCCGAAACAAAACCGTTTTGTATGGTATTCTTTATTTTTCTCGGGTAATGACGAATCCCATCCTGACCCGAGTCCCAACAAGCTGAAAAACCCAAACCGAGTCCCGACCCGAGTATAGCTCGGTTTGTGTCGGTCGGTGTCGGTCGAAGTCGGTCGGGATTGCTCAGCCCTACATCTAATACCTTCAATTGAGTTATCAACTTTTCTTCATACCGTCTTGAATAATAAGATTGATTATACGAGCCGCACATCTAATATGCACATGTAGGCTACAACATTCTTTTACCTCATATGCTACATTTACCTTCGGCGTTTAGTTTTTTCGTCATTTAACTCTTTATAATCACATTACATATACAACTATATTATCAAAACACTTTTATAAAACAACCCACCCCCACATTTCATGATAATTGCTAATGTTAACAGGATTAACAGCTAATGTTTATTAACTGCTACTTGCTAAAATCTCATAAACATATATACCCTTAGTTGGGCCACTTTAGCCCAACAAGGCAACACATTATGGGCTTGCACAATAACGATACGCCGACACGACACACGAGTCCATGAAACTTGCAGATATAAGCAAGAAAAGTAAACAGACGCAGATAAAAAATTGAAGTACAGTACTTTATATCAAACACCCTCTTTGTTCTCGAACTGGTTTAAGACTAGGGTTAAAAGCAATAATGGCATCTCGTCCTCATATAGACGATGTAAGTTTTTTTTACTTTTTTTATAAATTTCTAGGGTTTTTAGGTTAATTTAAATTTGATCTTATTATTTAACTGCAATTATAGGATGATGATTTCGATGGTGATTTTGCTACTGGAACTAACCAAACTAGGCGCCCAGGTTTGTTTTAATCATTTTCTATTAATTTATATAGCCATTGGTTTTTGCGGCGTAATGTTAATTTTTATAAAAACATTGTGTGTGTGTGTGTGTGTTTTTTTTTTTTTTTTTTTTTTTTTTTTTTTTTTTTTTTTTTTTTTTTTTTTTTTT
>LBNU01001110.1:156095-178093 GCA_014162995.1 Artemisia annua | reverse complement strand
TTTTTTTTTTTTTTTTTTTAATGTACCCGGTCCAAAAAGACTGTTTGTAGTCTTGTTTATTGAAAAATGCACCTCGTCAGTTTGTGATTTTTGTTGTTTGTTGTAATATGAATTAAATGTGATTGTAGGGACTAAGAGGGGATTTGGAGATATTGATGATGACGATGATGATATTTTTGGCTCCAAAAAGGTTTCACATTTTATTCTATTTTTTGTTTTGTTAAAGTTTGTTTAGCGAGGTTTGTGATTAGCGTAGATAGATATGCCTTTTGGTTGTTGAGCGTTGCTTCTTTGAGTAATCTATCCGAAGTATATTAGGAAAGCATGGCGTTAGTATAAGGTTGTTGAAGGCCTAGGGTGTTGTTGTGGAATGTACATGAGAATCGAATGTGTGTTAGTGATTAATGAATATAGGAGGCCATTAGGAAAAGTAGAAACATCAAGGTTTTTAGAGGTAAACTAGATAGTAGTTCAAGAGTATTTCAAGACATCCAATTGAAGGCGTTTGAGTGGATCAGTAGAAGATATAGGAAGAGTAATATTTGTTGGGAGAGATGGTTAGAGAGACCTCAAAGTTGTGCTAGTATACCAAGTCTTAATAGTTGATGTGGGTTGCTGCTTGTGGGGGTGTTTGGTTAAGTGTGGTGTTGTTGTTTTGTCCTTTTTGAGAGGTTGGAGTTTTTATCGGTATGATTTCTGTTGTTCACATATCTCATGTGTTTGATAGCTTTTTGGAAGTTTTTTGTTGTGTGCTTTGAGCTTCGGTGGTTAGGTCCCTCGTCTAGGCTTGTGGTTGTTTCTTGTTATGTTCTCTTCTTGGGGGTTTGTCCCATGAAGTGTTTTTTTTGTTGGTTAATAAATTCTGCCTTTCAAAAAAAAAAAAATAAATAAAAAAAAAAAAAAGGAGGCCATTAGGGTAATGAATAGGAAATTTATAAGAGATGACATTTTGCATTTGTAGGGTAACAATGGGAAGCAAAGAAGACTATATGTAATGCTGCTTGGTAGGAGTTTTGTTTGTCATGTCAAAGTTAGTTTTGATGAGACTGAAGTGGTGAAAAAGATGTTTGTAGAGCTTTAAGTTTGATAGTAATCCTTGTAGGACTCTTTTAAAGGTTTGGATACCATGATCTATCAAATACTTAAAGCAAACAAGATATCTATATATGCATTTGGCTGAAACTTGAAGGGACTAGGGAGGTCCCGCCCCCCCCCCGCCACCCCCCCCAAATTTTTTGTTACTATATGTATTCTAATTGTAATTTCATAAATCTTGTTCAGAAAAAGTTAATTTGGGAGAATGGTTTATATATTAATTAATGCTTGTTGGAATAGGGTCAAAATTCTTGACATGAAACTAACCGGGGTCAAACAAAATGTTGACACATGATTTTTCTCAGTTGTACCTGAAAGTGTTTATACAATTAAAATTTGAAATTTATCAATTGAAATAATTAAAAGTATAAAGTATAAACACTAAAAGACATAAAAGTCAAAACTGAAACTTTTTTAGGACTTGTCATCTCACACGCTCACGGTTTATGCCTCTATGATCCTAGGCCTTAAAAAGCGCGAGGCGCCCCTATGCATTAAGGGTTAAAAAACTGAGGGGCGAAGCGATAAGGCGAACGCGCATGCTTCACATAGGTGAGGGCGTGAGGTGCATACTTTTTAGGTACACACTACCAATATGTTTTACTACTCTTTCATACACAAATACGATGCCACATTAACAACAAAAATAAGAAGGTTTCTCATAGTTACATGAACTCATGCCAAAAGCTATCAAGTTATATCTAGGTTTAGAGTCATATTTGTTTTTCTATCTCTTTATCTAAAGAAGCATAATCGACCCCATCATCTCTGACTCTCCGCTTTCGATTATCGATTGGTATTCCTCTTATGCTCTTATTGTATCACCCTAAAACTTCCCTCTCAAAGTTATTTTTTTGTATTTGAATTCTCGCATACCAATCCTCATCGATTGTTACTATTGTTATGAGCTCATTGTACTTTGACGATTGACGCATACCATCCTATTTGGTAGAGGCGCTTTTTGAAAGGTAAAAGTAGGAATGGCACCGATAATATACATCACCTCTTGTAAATTGTAATTTGCGTTAAAAGGAACATCATGATTACTTTCGACAAAGGAGGTGATCTAACCACGAAAACTTCCTAATTTAGTCAAGATAAGTTTAAAGAGACGCTTTTACATGCAATAAGTTTAAGAGACGCTTTTACATGCAATTGATATGCATGATCTATTTTTATAGTTGTAGTATATGAAGGTATCATGAATGATCTCTTTAAGTATTGAGAACACTAACTAAACTAATTTTATCGGGACACTGCAAAGCATGATAAGAAAAAGTTATAGGGCAAAGAAAAGTTTAGACTTTAATTTATAGTCACTTGTGTATTCTAGAAGAGTTTGTGTTTACTTTTGATGTATGGAAATCTATTGCGACTAAGAGATACCTGGGGTTTGACTACACACTTAATGAATGGGGATTGGATTATAATTTTCTTTCCTGTTCTACATAGCAGGATTGCATTTGCCGAATAGATGACTACTTTGACTACTAGTTGGAAAACGTTAAAAAAAATATATTTCAATTACTAGAATAGTGTTTATGCTAATAATTCGTGTGTTGACATACTCAAGAATTATTTCATATCATGCAATTTTTTGGTCCATCATGGTATTTTTGTTTTATATATGAAGTTGTGCACATAAGGCATTTTTGGCTGTACAAGGTTATTTGCAAGATGTCATGGTTAGTGAGTAGAACAAGTAAAGTTTTTTCGGGTTTCACTTCTCAAGAAGGAGAATTAAGTTCAATCAAATTGTCTCATTCAAGATGAATGTTGTTGGAAATAAAGGATATGGGGCGATACAAAGCATAACGATAGTAGATAACACTTCAAAGCCACGTATATGTCGAATTCCACCTAGTTGGAATATCTTGTATCAACCTATCTTAGGTTTTGGAAATTGCATGTATAAATTAAGCTTATTTTTTTTAATTTGGGATAACTTTAAAAATTGGAATACACCACCCGAAGGTGATACTGAAAGCATCATATATGTTCAATTAATCTAGGAGGAACATCTTTAGTGTAAAACTTTCTTACGCATTGATTGGACTTGGTTTTACTTCGTGGTGAGCCTAAACTATTTGACACATTTTATAGTCTTACTCGTTGCCTGTTTCAAATCAACTTGTACAATTAAATTGTAACATTGTGTACAACATCTTACATGAAACAAAGCATCATGATAGACCAAAGCATTCATCGCTATGGGATTAGTTTTGAATATGTTATCGTAATGATTATTTGCAAAAACGTTAATCAAAATGATAGCAAATAGATTTTTCATCATTTTCAAACTATTGGTCAAAGTAGTAATCCTTGCGGCTAGTGGATCCACTATGTATGGAGAAAACTAAGAAAAAATACACGCATCATGAGTGAAACAAATAGTAATAGGATATGCAACTAAATCACTGCTAACTCATGAAGTCTGGTTATCTTCATGTCATATAACTGTTTCTAGTAAAGTCAACAAATAGTTGAAGATACCCATATTTCACAAAAGAGAAGACCAAATCATGCCTATTATTTGCATTCTTACAAAAAATGTTGGTGTATCTGTGGTCAAAGCACCTCAGTTGCAAAATAATGTCCAGGTTTTCTAGTACTTTATAACTCAACTTTCCGAGTGCCAATTACTAGTGGCATTCTTACTTTCAGCTAAATATTTCTTGACCACATTGGATGCATTTGCAATATACGGGATCTACAATCGTTTCTTTTCTCTTTCAAAAGAAAAGAACTAGGTTTTCTTTTCTTTTTGGGCCAAGTATCCTTGGAACGTTCTAAAATATCGGATTATGTGTAAAGTCTCCTTAGTTAAATCATCTTTAATCTTTACCGGATGCGCATTACTTTCTTAGATAGTTGCCATGATCCAACTTCAAAAATAACAAGAGAAGAAATGAAGAATTCATTAATTATGAATAAGAATCAAGTAGCGCATGAAAAAATTATGTCACAAATTCCAAGACAATTAAATTATATTCATAATCTGAAAAAAAACTGCACCATGTTTGGTAGTTATTTGGTAAAGTCTCTTTTCTTTTCCCAGTACTATTAAGTTACATCAAGATCAGTGTCAATTCATCACTTGTTTGCTTTAGTTACGAACGATAAAATGATCCCATAACTACTTTTAGTACTTTTTGTTCATTCCCATTTTTCATTTGGTTACTCTTTAAGGAAGTTTTACATCATGTGTCTGGGTGTTAATCAAATCGTATATATTTAAAAAAACATCCACCAGGATACAACCCCTCGTGGAAAAAAAACATATATTTCCACGATTCATTTCACAAATCAGATTCAATACCACTTTTCTTACAACGCATAACAGCTGGCTATATTTGTTATAACTATCATTCAGGAGGTTTGGTAAATTTACATCATTGTGAGGTATCTAAATATTTTTTGGATTCATTAAAATATGTAAACATGAAATGGTAGAGTTTCTGTGATTTTATGCTCTGCATAGCAATATTTTATTTCCCACATATTCTAAAATTTGATGATTAGTTCTCATTTATATATGTTTGTTTAGCTGATGAAGTATTTGTAGTTTGCATTTGTCGATAAGTGCATTAATCTTAATTTCATGTTTTTTTGTTTGCAATCCCAGGCTAACATAAAAGCAGAAGAAACTGCACCAGGTGTCGCAACTGGGATGATTTTATCCCTTCGCGAGAGGTATTATAATCTAATTCTTGTTGAACATTTCATTTCATGGTTATAGGCCATAGCTGTGTTTTATGTTTTATGTATTTTTGTTTTTTTGGTTATACTCAAATCTTGATCATACACTAATCAGCTTTTGCATTTATTTCTTTGTGTTATGACTTTTGTAGTCTGGAGAGCTGTAAGGATGAACTAGCCACATGTCAAGTATGTGTGAAATTACCTCTAAGATAATAATTAGATTATAATACCTCTACATGACTTTTGTACTTTTAAGATGATCTAAATGACTTTATATATCATACGATAAAATCAACATTTGTTGAATGTATCTTGTTTGTAACTGTACTTATATTGGTTTCAGTTAGAGCTAGAAGCTAGGAAGTCAGAGATTCAAAAATGGCATTCAATATTTCAGAACGAGTCTATTCCAACAGGCACATCAGCTGGTTGGTTTTCTTTATATACATCTATAATACCTTAGAAAAGATAATGATAGTATATGATCTGTGCTTATTATTTTGTACGCTTTTTTGAATGCAGAACCTGAAGTTGTTGTCAGTTATCTCCATGATTTGAAATCTTCTGAGGAGGCACTGAGAGATCAGGTTACATAATTTTGCCTATGTGTTAGTAAGTACATATATATGTTTTGACTTTTGAGTTCTCATTGACATTGTTTCCTGTATTGTTGTTTTCAGCTAGAAAAAGCAAAGAAGAAAGAAGCTGCATTTATAGTAACCATTGCAAAGCGGGAGCAGGAGATAGCAGATTTGAAGGTACATAATGGGCCTTATATTTACTATATGTACCTCGTTGTATGGTTGATATTTCTTTTATAGTTGTGTTTGATTCTGTTATGACTTAAAAGAAATATATTGTTCTTTCATGTGCTTACAATTGCTATTTATTTTTTAATTGTTCAGTCTGCTGTTCGGGATTTAAGATCTCAACTCAAGCCCCCATCAATGCAGGTATGTCAACTGAAGTACTGAACTGTGGCTTGTTTTTTTATAGTATTACAGCAAATTCCCTATGGTGTCTTTCAGTATTTATTTAGTGGGATATCCTGGTGTTTGACTTCTCTTTTGGGTTCTTGATTGCAGGCAAGAAAACTGTTACTTGATCCAGCAATTCATGAGGAGTTTACACGTTTGAAGGTACTTTGAACGTTGAATGGTATTAGTATTAAATGTTCGAAGCTCTATTTAAAAGATACTAGTCAGATACCCGCGCATTGCGGCGGCCATAAAATTATAAATATAGTAAATGAGCTGCTAGTTTAACTCTTACCGCAATTTCATACCCGCTTAGTGAATTCGTTTCGCAACACTCCGAATGTATACTTGGTAGTTGTATGTGTTTGCTTGGGTTTCCCGTAGCTTTCCCGTGACATCGTTATTCCCGCTTATAGAAATACTCTCGTAATCTCTTACCCGTCAAACACTTCCCACAAAAATATGATTTGACGAATCAAGATTGTATTGATTGAAATAAAGGTTAAAGTTGTAAAATTTTGAATCAAAATAAATTAAACCCACTAAAAGTGTAAAAACTAAAAACTAATAAAAATATATCAAAATGGATGTTAAATTAAAGAGCACAAAATTTTAAAAAATATGGTGAAATTAGATCATAAAAAAAATAAATAGATAAAAAGATATTTCAATTTAAAAATAAAGGTGAATAGTTAGTTGAGAATTGACACATGTCATATTATGATTGGAGCTCCTTATCTTAATTTTTGGTTAGGAGTTAGGCTTTGAGTTAGGGTTAGTTATCTTAATTTTTGGTTATGAGTTAGGCTTGGAATTAGGTTTTGATTATCCATGCATTATATAATAGTATAGATATAGATATAGATATAGATATAGATACTGAATAAAAAATGATGTTTGACAAACGCTTTGTATGTAACATTTTAATAAACATAAATTTTACCCCTGGAAAAGTAAACTGTTTTATCACAACATGACTTGATATCAATNGACGTTTTACATCATGTATCTGGGTGTTAATCAAATCGTATATATTTAAAAAAACATCCACCAGGATACAACCCCTCGTGGAAAAAAAACATATATTTCCACGATTCATTTCACAAATCAGATTCAATACCACTTTTCTTACAACGCATAACAGCTGGCTATATTTGTTATAACTATCATTCAGGAGGTTTGGTAAATTTACATCATTGTGAGGTATCTAAATATTTTTTGGATTCATTAAAATATGTAAACACGAAATGGTAGAGTTTCTGTGATTTTATGCTCTGCATAGCAATATTTTATTTCCCACATATTCTAAAATTTGATGATTAGTTCTCATTTATATATGTTTGTTTAGCTGATGAAGTATTTAATAGTTTGCATTTGTCGAATAAGTGCATTAATCTTAATTTCATCTTTATTACTTTTTTTGTTTGCAATC
The DNA here is from genome assembly GCA_014162995.1 of Artemisia annua. Lineage (NCBI taxonomy): Eukaryota > Viridiplantae > Streptophyta > Magnoliopsida > Asterales > Asteraceae > Artemisia > Artemisia annua. The sequence goes on along the minus strand of LBNU01001110.1, from coordinate 170,887 downwards.
CCAGGCTAACATAAAAGCAGAAGAAACTGCACCAGGTGTCGCAACTGGGATGATTTTATCCCTTCGCGAGAGGTATTATCATCTGATTCTTGTTGGACATTTCATTTCATGGTTATAGACTATAGCTTTGTTTTATGTTTTATGTATTTTTGTATTTTTTTGGTTATACTCAAATCTTGATCATACACTAATCAGCTTTTGCACGTATTACTTTGTGTTTATGACTTTTGTAGTCTGGAGAGCTGTAAGGATGAACTAGCCACATGTCAAGTATGTGTGAAATTACTTTTAAGATGATCTACATGGCTTTATATATCATACAATAAAATCAACAGAATGTATCTTGTTTGTAACTGTACTTATATTGGTTTCAGTTAGAGCTAGAAGCTAGGAAGTCAGAAATTCAAAAATGGCATTCAATATTTCAGAACGAGTCTATTCCAACAGGCACATCAGCTGGTTGGTTTTCTTTATATATATCTATAGTACCTTAGAAAAGATAATGATAGTATATGATCTGTGCTTATTATTTTGTACGTTTTTTTGAATGCAGAACCTGAAGTTGTTGTCAGTTATCTCCATGATTTGAAATCTTCTGAGGAGGCACTGAGAGATCAGGTTACATAATCATGCCTTTGTGTTAGTAAGTACATATATATGTTTTGACTTTTGAGTTCTCATTGACATTAGTTACTGTATTGCTGTTTTCAGCTAGAAAAAGCAAAGAAGAAAGAAGCTGCATTTATAGTGACCATTGCAAAGCGAGAGCAGGAGATAGCAGATTTGAAGGTACATAATGGGCCTTATATTTACTATATGTACCTTGTTGTATGGTTGATATTTCTTTTATAGTTGTGTTTGATTCTGTTATGACTTAAAAGAAATATATTGTTCTTTCATGTGCTTACAATTGCTATTTATTTTTGAATTGTTCAGTCTGCAGTTCGGGATTTAAGATCTCAACTCAAGCCCCCATCAATGCAGGTATGTCAACTGAAGTACTGAACTGTGGCTTGTTTTTTAATAGTATTACAGCAAATTCCCTATGGTGTCTTTCAGTATTTATTTAGTGGGATATCCTGGTGTTTGACTTCTCTTTTGGGTTCTTGATTGCAGGCAAGAAAACTGTTACTTGATCCAGCAATTCATGAGGAGTTTACACGTTTGAAGGTACTTTGAACGTTGAATGGTATTAGTGTTAAATGTTCGAAGCTCTATTTAAAAGATATACTGAATAAAAAATGATGTTTGACAAACGCTTTGTATGTAACATTTTAATAAACATAAATTTTACCCCTGGAAAAACTGTTTTATCACAACATGACTTGATATCAATACCCAGTTAAGTATCCTGTATTTCTGATGCATTTGATAATTTGTAATAAATACACTTTTTTTTCCCCCTCTTCTCTCTCTCTTATATTGTCATTAATAATAAAGATGTATAGTTTTATATATGATGGACAAATACAGGAAATGTAAGGATAAAAATTGGGTCAAAATTTTAAACATCAAAAACAAATTTTCAAGGAATGAAATTTGCACAATTTTAACTGCATAAAGAACTACTTTGATGAAAACCAGCATTACTTCTGAACCTATTAAATGAGGGGTTTTGCGTAATGCTAAGAGCAGTTTTTCATATTGTGATTTCAGAATTTGGTAGAGGAGAAAGATAAAAAGATTAAAGAGCTGGAAGCTAATGATCAAGCTATTAACTTTACTTCACATAGTAAGATGGGGAAGATGCTGATGGCCAAGTGCAGGACTCTTCAGGAGGAAAACGAGGAGATCGGAAATCAGGCCAGGGAAGGAAAGGTACCTGTTTTTAAACCAAAATTTTGTTCTTGGATGCATTTGTGGTGGGACCCTGAATATTCTGGTGACCTTATACTTCTGATAATTGCTCCAAAGCTCTTAACTGTTTATTTTAGTTATAGTTAATAACTTGTTCACATATATTGCCATGCAGATTCATGAGTTATCAATGAAACTTGCTTTACAGAAATCTCAGAATCTAGAGCTCAAAAATCATTTTGAAGGTCAGAGCTGTTATATTTGTAATTTAAATAACTCATTCCTGCGTACTTTATTTGACTTATAGGTTATGGTGCTCTTAAAATCAATTGTAAAATGTATTTGCCTGATGTATTTTGAATTTAAACGAAAATTTGAGCCCCTTGCACTCTTTTGTTAATGTTAGTCAATCGTTTATATTGTTAATGACTATTGTTATTAATGTTGGCCAATCATGAATAATTTGTTAACTATCGTATTTAATGATGCAGGATTAAGCAAGCACATGGAAGGACTGACAAACGATATAGAAAAGTCACATGAAATGGTATTCAATTTGCTCAAAACCGTTATTTATCTGAAACGGAACATTACTTTATTCACCAGAAAGGGCTGCTTAAATTGTTTTGGCCTTGTTTCAGGTATTAACACTGGAAGAGAAGATAGAAGACAAAGATGCCGAGATCCAAAGACTAAAGCAGGAACTGCAACAGAAGGAGGGCATGGTAGATGAAACAACCGAGACAGTAGTTAATAAAGAAGATCCCAATGAGGATGACACAAAGCCGATGGATTCCGAGAATGAAAAATCATAATTTTTCCATCTAAATTGCACTTGTATTTTTCTTTCTTATTGTCATTGTGGGAGTGATCACTCACTACCGGGAATTACTAGCTGCTTAGAGAAGAGTAACGCTCTACAATCTGTACATTATGTCATAATGTACTTTATTTTATGCTTCTGTTATGCATCTGTTGTTGGTTATCCAATGGAAATAACAACACATCATTTAGTGTTTAAATGGCTTAAAAATCTATATTTGTTTATGATACACGGTCACTGCAAGGGAGCTTATTGTATTTGGTGTAGTTCAATCTATATTTGTTTATGATACACGGTCACTGCAAGGGAGTTATGTGAATATTTTATTTTTTCCGGCTCGGTACAAAGCCTTCTTTAATTTATTGAAAGGTAGGAAACCGAAGTCAATTTCAAGTTGGGTCAAATTAATAAATGGATACGGCCCCAAAGCTTAAATTCATTTCATTTTTTAGGGAAAGAAAAAGCAACAAGCCTCCGTTCTTAATTTGAACGATTACCTGATCTAATTAGACGTTAAAAAGTTATTAGTGCCCAATACGGGAAGAAGTTATTAGTGCCCATTACGTTATTAGTGCCCAATACGGGAAGAAGTTATTAGTGCCCAATACGGGAAGGCTTTCTCCTAGGAATGTATTCATAATATTCAAGCTCAGATTACTATTCTTATACTGACCTTAGGTTAATCATATGCGATAACTATGATATAGCCTTAGGTTTAAATCCTAACATATTTTTCTCTGTTAATTAGTTAGAATTACGCCCGTGGTAATATATTTTACTACTTTGTGTAACTAATTTTTTCCGATTAAATGCACCAAAGTTCTAATACTTCCTATGTTGTGTAGAAATGAGGAAATGAAAATTTTATTATGGTAACTGAAAAAAAAATAAAAAATGAGTTTATATATTTAATGATATTGCTAAGAAAAGGAAAATAACAACATACAAGTAATTTAAATAAAGCTTTTGCTAAAAAAAGTAGCGGCTTACAAGTAAAATACATTTTCAGATAATTATCGAAATACAAATTACAATTTTTGTATGAAAATTGTTGTTTTATATTAATATGTCACAAATTAATTGTCTATTTACAATTTTACGTGACTCGGTGGTTTCTTAGTTTTTTTAAACAGGAAGTCACATGTTCGAGGTTGGTGAACAGTTTGAATTTCCGAAGTTTACTGTATAATGAGTTTTTTTTTACCCGTGCTCCGCTATGGGGGTTAGATTTTTTCACAATGGACAATTGAAATAATCGCAAATAACGACAGTGGTGTTTTTGTTATAAATTTTTAGGGGCTATGTTTGCAACATAAGTAAACTGGAGGGACATTTGTGTAATTTTTTTTAGACACAAAAGTGTCTAGATTTTCTATTTTTTTTTTAATACAACGCAAAGTCTCGAGAACACAGCGTAAACATATTAGAAATAGAAATTGTAAGTTGAAGGGCCTGTTTGGTATGCAGCTTTTTTTTGGAGCTGTAAGCTTTTTGTTACAAAAATAATCTCCTCCAAAACAAATAGCTCTGTTTGGATACATCTACTTCAATATTTTATTTTAAACAAATAGCTCCAAAACAAAAGCCCATTGATTAAGCTTTTAAAATGAGCTGTTAAACAGCTTATAAGAGATTATAATATTGTGATGGATCGTCAACGGAGAGAAAATTGAAGAATCCAAAGCATGTTTTCGCAAGTTAGCTTCAATTTAGTTCCATAAAAAAGAGGAGAAATGGAACATTACAAGTCAAGAAATAACGATTTTTATCACTTCACAAACCCTCACGATAATTTTAGCGATTTATTAGATTCAGATGATCAATATGATTATTATGACCATCAATCACAATCCTATGACGATGATAATTGTAGCTGTGATTTTAATTTCCATACTCCTCCTATCTCCATAAATCAATCATCACCCACTGCTAATTCACAGGTTTGTTACTCATCACTCCTATGTTTATCACGTCATAATAAGCTTATATAAGCCGACAAGTTTTAAAATAAGCTTAAACAAACACCCCCTTAAAGTGCTTATATTCTGGAAACTGCTAAATAATAATAAGCAGGTGTCAAATTCCTTATTTAAACTGCTTATTTCAGTCTAAAATAAACTACTTAAGTAGCTGTGCACTTATTAAGCAATAGCAAACACCCTGTAAGCTAGTAAGCTTTTAGGAAACCACACGTTTAACCCTTAAAAGCATCTAAACAGAATGCGTTGAAAATCACTTTAAATAGCTTAGCTTAACCCGTTTCAGTGTGTTGTTTTCACACCACATAGCGTAACCTTGTAACCCGTTTTGGTAAAACTGTTTATTTGCTTCGTTAGAGTATATAAATGATTTGAAATAAGCAGGGTACCTGTTAGTTTTTTAAGCAGCAAAAAGTAATCAATCCCAAACACGATACTACTATTTTTCTGTTTACGATGCTGGTTTATTCTACAGATAAGTGGTGTGATGAAGGAAACTGTGAGCACATTCGTGGAGGAGCTTGGGACCTTTGACAAAGGGGCTTTTATCTTTCAGTTAGAAAATACAATGAAGAACATTTCTGATAGGCTTAAACATAGAATTGAAGGTATTGGTACACGGATATCTCGCCTTGATGAAGAAACGTGTAAGCTAGATAAGTGTGTGGAGGATGTGAAGAGCTCCGAGGAAAGGTATCATGGGACGACGCATAGAAAGCTGAAGCAGATGCAGACTGTTTTACAAGAGGTTTAAATTTCTACATACCTTACTGTTATGGTTTTGTTTACTGTCATCATAGATTTTAATTTTGTTTTGTGCTTTTAAACCATAATGAATGTAATCAAACAGAGAATGTCAGAACTCGTATTGTGACAGCTTAGGGGGTGTTTGGGCTGACCTATTAAAAGAGTTTATGCCCTTGTATAAGATAACTTATGAGTTTATGTATTGTCAAAACACACCTTCTCAAATAGTATATGGATTAGCTTTTTAGCTTATAATGGTAGAATGACCAAAAAGGACAACACATTAAGAAAGGACAAGAATGGTGAATATGATCGGATAAAGCTGTAAATAAGATAAATAGTCCCAAATAAGCTGATGGCGAAGAGCTAATGAAAAACATTGTATTTAAGCTAATTAGCTTAAGCCCTTTGGTTTCATCCAATTCGAAGGAGCTTGTTGTGTTATCATAAGGCAATAAGCTAATAAGCTAATTCAGATACTCCTTTAAATAAGTACCCACTGCGTATAACAGCAACAACAACAATACCCAATCCCTTCTAAGCGAGGTATGGGGGAGGTGAAATGTAGACAGATCATACCCATACCCTAAGGGAAAACCAGAGAGTAAGGAGACTGCTTCCATGGAGACCTCCGGCAAGTGAGTGTGTGCGGATGAAGAATGTGCTCAATGAAATTTCTAAATAAATTGAGTGTGTGCGGATGAAGAATGTGCTCAATGAAATTTCTAAATAAATTGCTAGCAGTGGTAAACTTATTGTGATGGGTGCCTCACCTGACTATTGTCCTTGGCACCTAGCTTGTATGAGAATGCAAGTCAGCTTGAGTAGCTCACTAGGAGATGATATTGCAAGAACACGCATAAAAGCTAGAGAGAGCTCGGTGAATGTTCGTTTGATTGATTCTATCATTTCTTGCCCTTGAGGGAGCTCGCCTTTTGAGTTCATATTTATTGTTATATCAATAGAATTCGGCACACAATATAAAATGCATAAACATAAGACCTTCGTAGGTACTCAAATAAATGCTGCTTAAAGACGAATGTTGCTTTTCTAATTATCATGGCGAGATGTTAATGAACCTTTCAAATGTTTTTATTTAACTCTTTCTATTTAATTTGTGTCAGGTACAAGATGGTGTTTTGTTTTTGAGAGACAAAAATGAAATTGCATCAGCACAGCTTCAGCTTACTAGAATTCAAGCTTCAAAGAGAGACAAAACAACTGCTGCTCAAAAAACCCCGCAGCAGCAACAACCATTACCTGCTCCACAGTCATCTTCTCATGTACTAGCTACACCACAACCTGTTTCGTATCATCCAGCAGTCTCTCAAGCTTCTGGTATTACACTTCAGCAATACATCATTCCTCCAATCCAGCAATCCCAAACGCCTCACCAATACAAACCAGACGCTCAGTTTCCACATTTCACACAACCACACCAATGGAATACATCTCAAGGTTTGGTTAGTCCTCAAAATTTTCCTTTCTCGAGCCACCCACCTCAAAACGCACCTAATGTGCCATCTTATAGCTATTCCTCAAATGTTCAGTATATCCCTTCTGAACCAGCTATATGGGGCTCCTGTCAAGATCATGAATTTGGTTTACCCCAGCCGACACATGTCCAACCCTCCAGAAATTACAAGTCTGAGTTTCATGCTAAGTATATGCCCGAAGTTGCTAGTTTTTCCGATGTTCACTCTCATGGCAAATTAACATCTTCATATGAAACCACAAATGTAAAAGAACCTAGTAGAAGTAAACATACGCATATTCCTGTATCTCAAGACTTGCCTTACGCATTGCCAACTGCCATTGTTCTGGAAGATGGATCAGGTTCTGAAGGGAACGAGAATACAGTTTCAGTAGACGATATAGTTGATGATGTCACAGCAATGGGTTTCAGGAGGGATCTTGTTAGAGCTTGTGTGAGAAAATTGACAGCGAATGGGTCTCCAGTGGACCTCAATGCAGTGCTTGATAGTATGATGAAGAACAAATAAAATGATATGGTCTATATCAACTTCTGCTGCTTTTCTGAAGGTTAGTTACGTGGGTTAAAACCTATGATGTACATAAATGGCCAGAATGGAAGGGACCTAAATTCTGGCTGGACAACGTACAAATTGAAGGTGTTGCTAGAAAGCCATTTCACTTCTGGAAAAAGTCAACTCTATGCTATCCTGGTACGCTGTTCTTCACTTAGAGCATATGTTTCATAGTTTGTCTTTCATTTGTATGATGGTTGTATATATCATGTAACATGTTCAACGGTCCTGTGACTGTACATATGATTATATCAGTGGCTGTAATAATAGTGATAAAAGATTCAGCATAATTTATCCCAGAATAAGATTTAGAATCGCCTATATTGAAATTCAATTATCTATTTCTAACACGATATTGTGTAATTTGCCTGCATTATGTTGAATCTTTGACTGATTTTTGATGAATCTATAATGCAAACTACTCATTTCACCAGCGTAGTTCAAGTTAATAACTTAATATATTTAGAGGCTCTGATCATGTGATTTGTATGAGTTACCTTATTTCTTATCAGTTTCAGTTTTATATTTTCGTCGGAATACCCATGCTATACCACAAGACTATTAGATGGGATTTACTAAGAACGACATTTGAGATTGCGGTTTTTAATATCGACAGTAATTTGGGAAATGCGGAAGATTTTGATACGTTATTGAAGTTTAGCTTCAGTGGTTTTTGACATTTATGATAAAGGTCGTTTTGTGATAAGTGATTGTCTTTGGATGGTTACTAAATTACCCGATTAATGTCTATATTGATATATTTTATATATATGCAATCTGGTAAAGTACTTTCCAGATATTAAAGGGTTACAGATTCTAATGTGCAAGTCACTTGATCAACTATACAACTACAAGTAATTAGATAATCATGTGGCATATGTATATATGTGGCTGTACATCAACTAATATATATTTTTATTTCTAGCAAAAGTGAAAATTATATTGATATTGAGATCAAGGAAACCCCGCAATGATGATACAGTTGAGGAAGTTATAGGACTTATAGAAATTAAAACTAATTAATCAACTACCACACGGACCTACCGAAAACCTTGGATGAAACTTGAAATTGCTTTGACGCAATTGAGATTATGAAACTCGCATTTAAACTTTGAACCCATTATCCATGAACCATCTAGCTTGCTACTTTTCTTGAAACCCTGAAAACCGTCCCAATAATAAGGACAACTTGACGAATTTCAGTTATTGCTTATTTAAGGAGACATGAATATAGTCGCAGCTAATACCTTTTTATGTTGCTATAACACGATGAGCTAAATCTTGTAAAAACTCTGTAGGTTTTGTCATTCGTAAAATCTTTTTGACTCTCCCAATGTAGATTCTGGGAGACTTTTCTATGTTCATAACATTCTAATAATTGTCACAAATTATTACTATTTGTCAATCTTTTTGTACATCAACTTATGGTTTTCATATTATTATGATCATCTGATATATTTATTTTGATAGTATAAAGTAGGATATGATTTTGTGCTTTCACTTGAATAAATAATAGAGAAAAATTGCAATAAGAAACGCGACCTCAACCTTTTTGCCAGAAAAAAGTGTGTTTGTTGGTTGTATGATTTTGTATAGTTGCCATAATGATGTATATGTGCATGATATAACTGTTAAGAACATGTTAATGACTTAGGGTGGCCTAGTTGTAAGGAGTTTGACTAGCTATCGAGAGTTCTCAAGTTCATTTTCTGCTAAGTGCAAACAACTTTAAGTGGTCACGCTAAACTTTCTGAAAAGGGAGGGCTGTATCCGATTTGAGTCTGTGTGTGGCGGTGGACTCAAATCTCGTGGATTAGTCGGTCAAAATATCGGAAAGCATTTGTATTTTATTTTTTTATTTTTATTTTTTAAAAAAGAAGCATTTTAAGAACATGTGGAGTGGCTGTATGTATAAAGTTAACAATGAATGGGTTCTGCTTTTACTTATTATAGGGTATATATTGTGACCTATTTCATGTCTTGAATATGGGAAAAAGGCAACGAATCTTAAAAAGTGATCATATTTGTGGAGCATTGCAATCTTTCTCCTTTTCCAATGGTTATCGTGCCACTGACGTCAGTAAGTGGTATTGATTACTAGAAAATTGTAAAATAGCACATGATAGATAGAACCTGAACTTGATCTTGATCACTTGGTAGAGGCTTGGAAGTTTAGACTGAAATGATGCAATGGAAACTTGACACCTCAAATATTTCTCAACACAAGTTGTGAAAGTAACCCGAAGACATTAGTAACAGCAATGTTTAAGGAAGAAAAAACAAGGTCAAGACTTGGTTGCAAATGATATTTTCGAAACAAATCAAGTCTTTTGCATTTGGCTCTACCGTTAACGCATAGGATTGGGGGAGTTTGGGAAAATATCACGCCCCAATTTTTACAACCTACACCACCTAACTTATAAGTAACTTCTGGAGTCACAGTTAGACCACCAGTGTTGCATGTAGGAGTGTATATTGATTGTTTCCCACACATTGTTTTTTTTTAACGGCGAGTTAGTAGTTAGTGATCCGAGCCCAGTAACTTCTGGAGTCAGTTAGACCAGCAGTGTTGCATGTAGGAGTGTATATTGATTGTTTCCCACACATTGTTTTTTTTTTTAACGGCGAGTTAGTAGTTAGTGATCCGAGCCCACAATGATATTCAATTGGGCAGTATGCAAGCCTCGAACCTTTCTCCTTAGGGGATAAACCCCACTCTTGCTTCTATTTATTTTGGGCCCCTGAAGGTCCATGGTGAGACTCGAACCTGAGACCTCTCCAAGGAGACCTCCCCAAGGGTTACCTTTGGTGGCCAACTGAGCTAGCCAAGTTGGTTTCCCACACACCATTGTTATAAAAAAAAGTTATCGAACTACATAAAAGAAAAACGGACCAAAACCAAGTGTTTCGAAAACGGATATTACACTTCTCAAGACTTGAATAGCCAAAACTGTCCAAGTAAACAAAAAAATCAACATAATAAAACTTTTGTCCCGTTAATGATTTTCATGATACCATGTAACAGTATCAATGTGTTTGTATATTCATCATGATCGTATCATATAATATATAAATAACTAACCCTAACAAATAATAATCGGGCCTTAGCCCGTACACATAAGACTTGGGCTATAATAAATATACGACTAACATTTACTATTAATTATTACTAGAAAGCCTATATAGTTTTAAACATGTGGTAATATAATGTTAGAAAATGTACAGGATGAAAGACAATAAGCATGTAATAATAGTTGTAAAACAAACGACGTGTCAGATACCAACTAGGGGACCTTTGTGAATGGAGTTGCATATGAGAATAAATTCGGCATATTGAGAAGGACCATACTCTCAATGCCATCTCCATAAAATTTATTTCTAACTTGGACCACTTTACAAAATGGCCAGACTTTCTTTTTTTGGTTCTAATCTAGATCCTCTTCCAACCTATGTTATTAAGAAATGATTTCCCACGCCCATACAAATATATCCTATTAATTTGTAAGTACCAATATACAATCAATCTCATAATGAGGAAGAGCCCCTAGGATCATTCATCATTCTGAGCAGGGACGAACTCACATAAAAGCCGGGTGTGGCAGGCCACACTCGATTGTAAGTCACGAAATATAGATTGTATTTTAAATATGTATTTGCTTGGTACGTGCGACCTTTGAGTTTAACTAATAAATTCTTTATGATTTTAATTAAAGAAAAATTTGTGCAACACCTTTTCAAATTTTAGGGTCCGTCTCTTATTCTGAGCAGCTTGAGCAGGCTCCTCGATGGCTTGGTTAGCTCGTGAAGTAGTATAAAAAGTATCACTTGTAGACATCGATATCAAATTGTTGTTTAAAGTATAAATACTGGTTCGACGAGAAAACAAAGTTAAAAATGAATGTAGCATCTCATGACGTTATTCTGTAACATATTATTAGGCACAAAGCTGATGGAATGGTACCGAGACTTTATGATTCGACGATGTGATGTTTATTTCTTGTCAAAATGAAAGGGCGACAATCGTTAGGGAAGGATTTGTGATCAGGAGCAATTCGTTGTTAATCAAGATTTGAAGGATAAGAGTCAATAAATAAAAACTTCCTTTAATAATTTGTGGAACCAGTGGTCCTATTGATATAAATTGATTTGGTGATTGTGAAATGACGGGAAATCTTTGATTAGAATTTAGAAACCATATTGCATTAAAAAATTAGAAAAAAATCACAAAATGATAAATTTATAATAGGGTCAACTCTTTTGTGTATAAACCTAAATCTTATACAGTAACTTTTTTTATTTTATTTTATTAAGTGGATCATTAATTGAGAGAGAGGTTTTTGTAAACTTCCTCATTAAGATGAAACAATGCTTTTGAGTTCAAGTGAAAAATAAACATCCCTTAACTTTTATGAACGTCTTTTATTTAGGGTGCGTTTGGTTCAAAATGGGGAATGGAAAAGGGAAAGGCAAAGGGAATGCGAAGGAATGGAATGTAGATTATCATTATCTTTGATGGTGCTTGGTTTAAGAAAAACACATTAACCTCCAAGGTGGCGGTGGCTGGTGGTGGTGGCTGCTACTGGTGGTGGTGGTGGTAGTGGTAGCTGGTGGTGCTGGTGGTGGCTACTGGTGGTTGTGGTGGCTACTACTGGTGGTGGTGGTGGTGGCTAGTGGTGGTGGTTGTAGCTGATGGTGGTGGCTGCTGCTGGTGGTGGTGGTGGTTGCTACTGGTTGTGACTAGTAGTGGTGGTGGCTGCTAATGGTGGTGGCGGCGGCTGGTGGTGGTGGCTGCTAATGGTGGTGGTGGCTGGTGGTGGTGGTGGCTGCTGCTGCTGGTGGTGACTGCTAATGGTGGTGGTGGCTTGTGGTGGTGGTGGCTAGTGGTGGTGGTTGTGGCTGATGGTGGTGGCTGCTGCTGGTGGTGATGGCTGCTAATGGTGGTGGCTAGTTGTGGTGGTGGTAGTAGTGGTGGTGGCTACTGCTGGTGGTGGCTGCTGCTGCTGCTGGTGGTGGGTAATCATTACCATACCTCCCAATTTACTGGGTAATGCCCTATTACCAAATACTAAACAATGATTGCATTCCCTAGTAATAGCAAGACATGTTTAATCATTACATTTCCTATTCCCCACCCCCATTACCCCCAACCAAGCACCCCCTTAGTTTAGGCAATATGCCCTCTAATAGTCTAACTTAATATTACTATTATTAGCTATATATTTTGCATCAACTATAATAATAATAATAATAATAATAATAATAATAATAAATAAGGTCAAAAATTTCAAAATTCAAAATAGACTTGTATATTTGGTCGTAATGAGTAACTTTTTGCCTTTAAAATAACAAAAATAAATGAAAATAATAATAATAATAATAAACGTCTTGGGTTGGGCTTGTGATGGGTCACTAATTAGTAGGCTTGATTTGGTGGACCCGCAAATAAGTTAAAATACGCTCGAATGTTTAAGTTTAGGCCTCATGTCATGTGTGCATAATTCTTCCCACTCGTCCTTTTCATATCTCATTCAGTTATCACATATTCTCTAATCATATAGTGGGCCTATGAGTTTTAACTTTGATAACGAACTCATTTATGTTGTAACAAATTACAGTTGATTAATCAACCAAAATCAAATTACTGAGTATTACTATACATCATTTTCACAGTGTGGTACCAATGAACGCTCAAACCAACAAGTTGTGGAGTTAGCAGTCGTATTTCTTATATCGTGTTTCTCGGTAGGTGTCGTAATCATTAGACCATCATGTGGTTCCAAACGATTTTGAGTTGCTAACGAGAATCTATATATTGGTGACACCTTGCTTCAATTGTAACTTGTGGTAACTAATAGAGTAGCTTGCATTTAGTACTCGACGCAAGAAATCAATGTCTCGATGACAAAGGGGAAGTGATTGGTATAATAACAAACACGTGTCGCTAAAATAGCTTTTAGTTCTTATATTAATTTTGTTTGGGATGTATCTTTTCCTGTTGAAATTTCCTCAATTGCGAGATGTGATATATAAATTTGTGGTTGTGGCATTCTTTGCTCAAAAAAAAAAAAAAAAACGTGTGCTAGTGTAAATATGCAATCGAAAAATTGTTAATTTGACCGATGGACTACATGTTTAGTCACGTTAATACCAAGACGATAAATAAATGTAACAACAACCTAGAGAAGTAAAAACAATACAAATATAACAAACAACAATAAAAACACACCATCCTTGGTATAATACAAGTTATAGTTTTTTTTTTAAGGGAATTGATTTGCGCATTTTCAAAATTGATTAGGACACTCTATTTGTGCATTAAATACTTGTACAGTATTAACATTGTGCTTCAACTGCTTGTACATTAGAGTGTGCCGATAACATTTTGGAGTGTGCGAATCACCTCCTTTTTTTAAGCTCACAAGTTATTTGTTACAGAGAGAGAGAGAGAGAAACATCGTTAAGAAGATGACACTAGTGCTATAACCCGATGGCCTGCTATAATGCACATGACGCCGTTGTAGGCATAAAGTATGACCTTAGGATGTGTTATTCGCCACTTCACCATAGTCTCTAATTAATGACCTTAACATGTAATTAATTGTATAATTTACTCTTTATGAAAACTAAATAGCTTATCAAACTCGAAACTATGTAGTACGTAGTAGTATGCTTAAAAGCTTTTCCTAACTTGTGTCACCATGACATTTGTTAAATACAATTGATAAACTTAAATTATCATGTTTAAATGTTAGTTTACATTAATAATTTCGTGAATCTTTTATAATTACCATGATCAACTTTGTTTTATTTAGAAATAATTCCATTCTGGGAAATAATTTAGTTCATTTAAATAATTTTGAGTAAATTGCTAGAAACGTCCCTGTGGTTTGCTCAAATTGTAGATTTCGTCCTTGAGTTTTCGAAAGTGCAGTCGGCATCCCTATGAGGAAATGTTGGTTCCGTTTTGGTCCCTGGTTTTAACCAGCGTTAAGTATATTTCGTTAGTAGTTACACGTTAGCCCTTTTGGCCAAGAACCGTTGCATCGTTCATCCTTTATACTAATGATCGTTTATAATTTGAAATTTTCGGTTTATTTAAAGCTTGATTATTTTTTCTTTATATTTTTATAAAAAACATGTACGTTTTTGTATAAGTTTTATACGCTTTTTTATACGTTTTGATATAAGTTTTTATACACGTTATTATATACGTTTTTGTATACATTTTTATATACTTTTTATACATTATTATATACTTATTTATAAAAACATATACGTTCTTATATACCTTTTAATATATGTTTTTATATACGTTTTTGTATACGCTTTTATATACGTTTTAATATATGTTTTTATATACGTTCTTATTACGTTTTTGTATACACTTATATAAATATA